>DWMZ01003173.1:0-13080 GCA_018249855.1 Eueides tales michaeli | reverse complement strand
TGATGTCAAGGATGGGAATGATCATTTTACGACAAATGCAGTCAGCACCCACTGAATCAGAATGAATAGCTAGAACTGTCTTCTTAACATCACTTTCTGCAAATTGACTAAAGAAAAATTTAGGACTGCAAGGAGAGGATAAAGCATCGAGGTGATTTATTGTATTTAGTTTTAATGTGTTATCACTAACACTAGAAGATGAGAAGTGCTTATTAAGATCATTAAAATTTTTACTAAAATAATAAATGATTTCCGATGTTTTGAGACTCTCAATGCAGTAGTATTTGTGTTCAAGTCTTTATAGCTATTAATTAAAACTGGGCGGAAAGAGGGTAACGGAGTAGTTTCCTCCACAATATATAATCTTGCAGGCCTATCGCAGCGCAGTGGCACTGCGTGTGACTGTAAATGCAATACGTCGTGGGTTCGATCCTCACTCGAGGAAATGAAATATTTAATATTTTCAATTTAAATATTCGACATAGATTTCCGCCACTCAACACGCAATACCTAAAATTAGGCGTAAGGTGGGAAACGGAACGGAGTGTTTTAACACTAAGTTCTCAAGTTCCCTCTGCCTATCCTACCATGAGTATACAGCGTGAAGCTAAGTAATAAAGTATATAAAATCGTCTATGAGAAAGAGAAAAGAGAGAGAGAGAGATCTATAGCGAAAAAATGAATATACTTCATAACTACCTCGAGTCGTAAATCAGTCATATTTTCAATGCCCTTGGACAAAAGGTTCTTCTCTTTTCTCAGCCGAATGATCTCAAGACGCAGTAGACGTAAATCCTCCACTCTTTGTTCATATTGAAGTTCACCTAAAAAAGTAATGTTAACAAGTATATAAATCAATTTCTAAAACCTAACTATTAATATCTAATTTATATATTATATTACATACTAGCGACCCGTCCGCGGCTTCACCCGCTTGAATTATATATTTTTACTAGCGGACCCGACAGACGTTGTCCTGTACAGACGTTGTCCTGACAGACTAAAATTAAAATAGAGTATTATTTAATATTTGACACTGCCATGGTAACGCAGTCTGTCGAATCCGATGTGAAACATTCCAAAATCAACAACTACTTATTATTAAAAAAAAAAAAAAATGTGACAAACACACGAACACAAGAATTATATATATAAAGATTTACTAACCTCAATTACTTTCTTGTTCTAATAACAATATCACTATTATAAAGACAATATCCGTAAATTAAAAACTAAAAATTCAGCCAAATGAATAAAAAAATTGTAGCAATTTTGCCGAACTAAGTATAATAAATAATAATAATAACCGAAGAAGATTATATCGATTATGGAGATATAAATAAAGAATTAGCACAGAAAGCTCGTGAAGAACAAGCTATTCATATTATTTCGTATAGATTCCTATTTTTGTGATTTATGTCAGGTATAAGTTTTGAAAAATTTACTATTAAGTAGAAATGTTGATCCTACCTATATTTTGCATCTGTATGGTGACTTTCATCTTGATAGTTAAAAGAGCTATTTATTAAAAAGTGTAAAGTCGTAATATTTTATTTTTGTTATATAATTTTTGTTAAATTAATATGACATATTATAATTCCAGTCTGAATTAGTATTTTTCATATAATATATAAAAAAATACGTACGTACTCACAAATAATTCACCAAAGATTGCCCTAGACCTAGACCCGACTTGCCCGAATAGGGTTACCTATTTTGGGTTCACGTATGGACAAGACGGGGTTTTGGTAAACCCAACAAAAATAGCAGCAACCAACGTCCTAATGTAAACAGAGTATTTGACCACTTTTTTAAAACTCGCGTTTAGCTTACCCCTATTGAGCCACCATTTTCCAAATAATAAATTTGAATTACTCTATTAAAATAACCCTTCAACCGGAGAAAAAAAAGGAAAAAAAAGGTTAATTACATTAACTAAAGAGTTGAAATCAAAAGTCACCTTACCTCTATGTAAAGTCACCTCCAATATGCGTATCTTTTCATACAGCAAAGATATTTCATCGTTCCTCCTCACCAGCTGAGCGCCAACAACGTCACGCTCATTTATAAGACCATCCAGGTCCTTCATTAGTTTAGCGCGAGCTGCGTCACTTTCCTGAAGAGAATTTTCAATTTACACATAAATATTGGAGTAATAATATAAGTAGAATTACGTGTTGATTGGCGGAACTGAACGCCGCGCTATGCTTTGTTACTAGACCGGGGAAATGAAAATATCAAATATATCCGAGGAGAATTTGAACCCATAACCGTTGGGTTTACCGATGACGATTGTGTCACTGCCCCACCAACGTCCTCAAAGTATAGAGTTTTAGTATGAACAGATGATTTGATGCCCATCACTCATATATGTCAAATGTCAAATGACTAATGCGACAAAAGTCTATCTTTTTTCACGCTACTTCATAAATCACTTTTTTTAGCTTTGTTCTGTAACAGCACATAGTAGGGAGGCAGATGGAACCTGGGAACCTAATATTAAGGCACATCGTTCAACATTTTTCGCGAAATAATAGAGAATCAAACCCACAACCTCCACTTTAGCGGACACACAATCATAAAAACATATAGAGACATATTCCGAGGTCAACAAGACTTAGAAAAGCGATGTATAATTAGATATTTTGTAACAGTTTATTTAACAAATTAAACAACAAAGACGTACTTCAAATTCTAGGAAAATCGTGATCTTTGATTCGAGAACAAGATAATAATATTATTTTAAGGACGGCAGCCGGTAAAGGTAGCGACAGGTACAGACAGGTCATTATCTGATCTTGAATTTTTATATATAGATATTACAAAACATAAATAACATTTTCAAGCTATCACATACACTCGTAAGTCGAAAGCAATCTTTTCATTCAACTTCACGCTGTAGCAGCTGCTGCTGGCAGGATAGACAGAGAGAGCTTGAGAACCTAGTGTTAAGACACTCCTTTCCGTTCCCCACTTTCCGACCAATTTGAGCCACTGCGTGTTTGGTCAACGTCTACAAATTAAAAGCAAATCAATTAATATCCATTAAAATTAAATCAGGCTGTAATTAATATAAATCTTTAAACATACATAAATAAAAAAAAACATACAATTATTTATTTTTATCTGTTAAAACTATTACTAAACCACTATATGCGCCCAAAATTTTGTTATAAAACTGCATTTCCTGTATATTATACTAGAGCGAAAAACCATAATAGCCCAAAAAATTTTATCGCTCGGTGTTCGAGGTCTCTCCTTGTCATTTAAACCATTCACTTTTGCATCAAATCAACATTTGTAGGCGCTATACGTTTACAGTATATTGATTAGAACAGTTTTCTCAATAATTAAAATTCATTATGGCCGATATTTATGTTTATTAAAATTGTAGTAAAATGTCTTGAGGCTAGTCGTGGGGCAGGGGACCAAGCGTGCCACTTACAGGCCCTTACAGGTTGTGAGTTAGATCCTCACTAGAGGAAAATGAAATATTTACTATTTTCAAATTAAATATTGAATGTGCTCATTTCATCGCTTTGGTTACAAGGCAAAGTACGGCCGTTGAGTTTCGCCACTCAACACGCAATACCTCGAATCGATGTTTTAAGGCAAGGGAACTTGGGAAAAGTTCCCTCTTCCTATACTGCCATATGCGAGATACAGTGTGCTGCTGCTGAGCAAAAAGTGTATATTTATAGGTATTTTAGTGCATTTTTGAAAACGTACTATTCATTTAATTTTATCATTTTCCTCTCAAAATAAAAATGCACAGAAAAAAAGAATCAATAATATTGATAATTTAATAATTTAGTTAAAATTAGTTACATCTTTTAAATTTTAAAAATGTATATAAGAATTCTATAACTTCAAGTTTAAACACTGCGTGGTAAACATTTGTTAAAATTTCAAAAATAACTAAATTTATTCTCCCTAACATTTGGGGAGATATAGTGAGTTTCCGTTCGTTACTCGACATCGATGAAAAGACCCTCACCTCGAAACTTGACGGAGAGTGGAAAATTTGACGGAAATTGATTGCCTTAATGGGAATAGTATCTTAACACTAGGTTCCCTCTATTTACCCTACTGTATCCGGAAACAATGTATACCTAACTATTACCTTAACTTACTTGAATGATTCTATTAAGCCTGGCCTCCTCCTGCCTCAAGGCGGTGATATCAGCTTTAGCCTCAGACAATTTGGTTAAGCCAGCTTGTACTTCAACTCTCAGCTGCTCGTTCTTCTTATTACACTTCACCAGTGAACCTTCGCACGCCTTCAAACCTGTTTCCTTACCGCTTATATCTTCTTTTAATTGCTCTATTTGGTAAGCCAACATCTGATGAACAATGGTTATTCGTATACAAAAGTCATTAAACGAAATGACGTTTTAGCTAAACTACGCGTCCAAACAGCAAATAAAGGAGAAAAAACTGAAATTTATTCACAAATATTTTTATTATCTGTATATATTTATTGTTATGAATTAACACAGCTGTAGAAAAGACGCCGGAAAGTTTTTAAGCTTTTAATATTATCGAAGCAAAAGTTCTCTCTACAATGGCTCTGTAATGAATAGTAATTCCATTACAAAAATCTTTGTGTGTCAAATTAATTAAAAATCAATATATATATATATATATATATATATATATATATATATATATATATATATATATATATATATATATATATATGAAATTAAAAAAAAAACCTTAAGCTTCTGTTTCAAATCTTGTATCTCATCTTGAGCCTCAGTGTAATTTTTGTGTAGCATGTTCCTCTCAGTGCGCGTCGCGTCCAGGGCCACCGACAGTTTTCTCTCTTTCAGCGTTTCTTCTCTCAGGGCCTTCTTTAAGTCCAGTATGTCTGCCGTTCTGAGACGAACCTCCTCTAAAATACAATTATAATAAATATTGAGTTATATATTTCCATTTTTTTTAACTGTTATAAGTTGCGATAAGCGTGTGACTGAAATGAAAGGAAAGGAAAGTTTTGATTTCTTTGTTCTGATAACAAGGCAAAACACGGCGTTGCGGTCCGCAACTCAACACGCAATGCCTCAAATTCGGCGGAAAGTGGGGAACGGAAGTGGAACGAAGTGGCCTTACACTAGGTTCCCAAGTTACCATCTGCCTGCCATGTGCGGGATACAGCGTGTAGCTGAAAAAACGAACGAATAAATTAAATATGTCCCTATGTACTGTTTAATCATATTGTAATAAAAAAAAATATTGTAATTATATGTGAAATAATTATATGTATAGTTAATTTATTAACGGTCTCTTACCAGATATATCATCTATTTTCTCATTTAAAGCAATTGCCTCTTCTAGCAATCTATAAAGAAAAAGAAATGTTAATGTAGTTTAATTCCGTCTGCAATACAACTTATGTTTTTGAGTAATTAGGAACAACGTTCAGTGCTATTAGTACCGTCATTCCACGTAAATTATATTTCAGCTTATGTAGGCAGAGAGAGAGAAAGAGAGAGAGAGAAAGATAGAGAGAGAAAGAGAGAAAGAGAGACAGAACTCACACTCGTACTATATCTTAAAATAATTATTTTTTATTCCGTTACCAGATCAAAACAATGACAAAAATCTTGTAAAACTGACACACAGCGCTTATATGGCGGACCCTAGAACGATGAAGAAGTACCAAGTGAAGAACGAACGGACGTACAATAAATGAATCACCATTAATTTATTTCATAAAACGAATAAGAATTTAAGCGTATCGAAATTGTACTCCTTGCCTTTTCCAAGAGACGCGGGTTCAAATCCCGTTACTTTCAAAACTTTTATACGTTTTATATATATTTTTTGTATATCTAATATTTACCTGTCCTTGTCTTTTTCTAGTTGTCGTATCATCAGACGTTGTTTGTTAATTTGACCTCCCGCGATCTCTAGCTCGTGTTCCAATTGCTTTCTCTTTTGTTCCTGTTGGTTGATTATTTGCAGGTTCTCCAACGCCTCATCTTGTGTCAGAAAAGAAAATATTTAGAATATATATTTATAAAATCTCTTTAAACTAACATAATTGACAAATTTTATTGTAGCTTTACTTAAACTTCCTTTAAGGGCTTGTCGTGGCGCAAGTATACAAAGGTGTGACTGTATTTGCGACAGGTTGAGGGTTCGATCCCGTCATCCTGCATAGAAGGGAAAGTGGGGAAACGTAGAGATGTGTGACGCAACTTAACGCTACACTTCGTCCTGCCCAAATGAAAATCAAACCGCCAACGATTTCTAAATGGCAAATAATTTAATGTGGTTTCCAAAAATGTTTATCATTCAATCTGTTAATATCTTTAATTTTCGCGATTGTAACACATTTTAAATGAAATAATTTTATTATTTCATTTAAAATGTGTTACAATCGCGAAAATTAAAGATATTATTAAAATGATTTTCAATAAAAAAAGATATAAGTACTTTGTATCTTTTGCATGTTTTTATTCAATATTTCCTTCTCCCTATTCAAGTTCTCTATTTCACGTTTATCTGACATCGCCTGCTTTTTGTTTAGCATTATTTCTCTCTCCATCACGGAGACTTGCTGTCGGAGAGTCTCTCTGTAATTTTTACACATTTATATTAACGCTGCATCCCGCATATGGCATGATAGACAGCGTAAAACACCCCTGTTTCGCCTAATATTTCGAGACATTACGGGGTTGAGTGAAACAGTTTAGTGCCACGATTTGCCTTGTTTCCTGAGCAAGGAAATGAATATAAACAACTTCAGCTTCACGCTGTGTCTAGCACATGCGGCAAGATGCGGCAGGCAGAGGGTAATCGGGAACCTAGTGTTAATTTCCTATTAAGACACTCTCGGTTCCCATTTTTCGCCTAATTTGAGGCATTGCGTGTTGAGTAGCGTAACCCAACACCCGGCTTTGCCTTGTTACCAGAGCCAAGAAATGAAAATATTAAATATTAAATTTTTTCAAATGGGGATTGAATCCATCATTTTTTATGAAAATATTATATTATTTTAACCGATCATATTCTACTCCTGCCTTGGCTTGCTCCAGCAGTTGGTACTTTTTCATTTGCTGCGTATTTTGCTTCGTCAGTTTGGACATTTCGTTTCGCAGCCTGTTGCCGTCGTCTATCATGTTCTGATTAATATTAAAAATATATGTATGAATTTTGAGACCTGTCGTGGAGCAGCGGCACAAGCGCGTGACTTTAACCGACAGGTTGTTGGTTCGATCCCCACTAGAGGAAATGAAATATTTAATATTTTCAATTTAAGTATTTAATGTTTCATTTCTTCGCTCTGGAAATAAGGCTAAAGTGCGGCGTTGAGTTGCGCCACTCAACACGCAATGCCTCAAATTCGGTGGGAAGTGGGGAACGGAAGTGGAACGGAGTGTCTTAACACTAGGTTCCCAAGTCTACCCTGCCATGTGCGGGATACAGCGTGAAGCTGGGTATATATGCATTTTCTATTGCATTTTGTGAGACTACAGATATGACAGAGAAATATGTATGTATTATATCACTCTTTCTATTCATTATAATACTTTATAGATTGTCTCTTTCTCAAGTTAACGCTTAACGTTCCCAAGTTACCTCTGTTGCCCATCGTGCCATGCGCGGGCACGATGGACAACTTGGGAACCTAGTGTTGAGACACTCCGTCCCCACTAAGACACTTTCTTGGGGGGAACCCGTTACGTTGAATTTGAGGCAGTGTTTGTCCTACGACAAATTATACAATATTTTAATATAAATAATAAATAATATTCTATATATTACTGTAAGTTTTAATCCAAGTCCGTTCAGTAATTTGTGAAGTAAACGAATTTTCACATTTATAATATTAGTAGAATAGGATAGTATATTGAATTCACTCACCTTCAATTCCTTGGTAGTAGTACTAAGTTTTTGTTTAGTGTTATCAAATTCAGCGTTAGTTGCGTCCAGCTGCTCCCTCAGCTGCGCCGCCTTAGCTGACGCCGCTTCCTGCTCCTGCTGGGCGGCTTCCAGCCTGTTGCCCATGTCCTTGAGCTGTTTGTCCCGACGTTCTATGGTTCTGTCTGCTTTCGCTAACTAAAATATTTTTTTTTTATTTTTATATTTAAACGTTAAGCTATGTATAGGAAAATAGTTTATTTTAGTCTGTCTTTTTTAAAAGGAAGTAAGTAAGTAGCTAGGCGTTGTTTATGGTACGATGGTTATTTTGATATTAGCTCTTACCGCAGGTAAAGTGGTCATAAACACTAAGGTAATATAATATATACTTCTCTATAAATAGATTATGGAACACTAAAATGAAAGCTGAGATTGATACGGAAATTCTCGCATTAGATGTTCAACAAAAATTTATATGGCCGGCACAACTAAACATCACTCAATCGCATCTAAGACCCTGAGTAGAGTTAGCGTGATTCAAGTTTGAATATAATATTATACGTGAGGCCTGTCGTGGCGCAGCGGCACAAGCGTATGACTGTAATCGGCAGGCTGTGGGTTCGATCCCCACTAAGGAAAAAGCGAGGCGTTGAGTTCCGCCACTCAACACGCAATGCCTCAAATTCGGCGGAACGTGGAGAACGAAGTGTCTTAACACTATAGGTTGCCAATTTCCCTCTGCCTTCTTCTTTCGATATATCGAAACTATACATCGATATCTTTTAATGTATTGCTCGAAAACATCGATATCTTTCAACTTATAAATAAATAAAATGGTGTCCATGGTTCTTTGTTTTGAAACTATTGGTCATTCATCATTGGTTTAATTTTCAGTGCAATATAAATACAAGTAGCCTTACCTATAATAAAAGTAGCCTTTTTTGTTTAATATAGTTTATAAAATTTAATACTGTAAAGTGTATAATATATATAAAAATAGCTTTTACAAATTGTATATAAGAATCAAGCTGTGATAATTATTTTTTTGTTTTGCTTATTAAAGTTCACGATTCATACATTAAGTATAAGGTGTTTTTAATGAAAGTACTATGAATTTAATAGTATAAAAGAACAAATAATAGAAGGCCTCAGTATTTATTAGTGTTAATTTAGCTGATATTTTAAAAATATCGATATATCGCGTATCGTTATATCGATATTTCTTTTGTATAAACATCCCTAGATAAGAATGAAATGTTGACGTGAAGTCATTTACTTTGACTGGTGTTTCGTTTAAAATGGCCGACCATGATTTTTTAAGCTTTTATTTGATTAAAAATCACAATCACAACAATCTTTATATTATATAAGTGAATAAGAAAATGTTATTTACGATTTTTAAACCATGAGAATTCAAATTCATTGAGAATTCAAAAAGGTCTTTTCTGTGATTCTTTCATACTGTCATCATGCCTATTCTATAACGTTTCCAGCATCTGAAAATATCCAATAAGCAATAAATATATATGTATATATATACCTTTTCATTAAGTCCCACAATAGTGCTACCTCGGTTCTCGACTTCCGATTTCAGTGTAGCGCTCTCTCCGTTCAAGTGGTCTATGAGACGATTTTGTCGCACAGCGTTATTATCTGCTTCCTGAAAAAAACATACATTTTTTTTACTATTTTTACTATTTTTAAAGTGTTATTCCAGACTAAGGAAAGAAAAATACTAAATTTAAAAACCTATTAAAATTTGAACGAAGCAGGATTTGAATTTCCAAGAGGCGCGGGTTCAAATCCTGCTTCGTTCAAATTTTTATACGTCTTTAAATTTAGTATTCATTTTTTTTATATTTTTACAGATATTGCTGTATAAATGGCCCTACCAAAGTGAGGAAATGAAAATCTATACTTACAATAAATCAGTAACTAATCGGTGTTAGTACATTGAAAATATATTAAAAACAATATTATAGGGGACGTTATATATTAAAAACACGTTGATATATTAAAAACAATATTATAGGGTAATGTTGTAGATTCCAAAATAGTAATTTTTAATTTTTTTGTCTGTTTATCAGTTTGTCTGTGCGTTTCTACGCGCTAATCTCAGTAATGCCTAATTAGATATAAATGTAGTTCACCATTATATTATGTATGCCAACCACTTTTTAACATTTAGTCTTTGTTTTATTGAAATCGGTTAAAAATTAAAAAAAAGTTACGTCAAATTAAAATATTAAAGTTGGAAAATTTGCTACAAAATTTTTATTCATTTAGCTCAAATGTATAGATGATGAATGTACTTTTAAAGTGATAACGTCATTTAAACAAAAAAAATAGTTGTATTTAGTAAATAAAATAATTAATTCAAGCAGGCGAAGCCGCGAGCAAGTCGCTAGTAATTTCCCTCGGGTTGGCATCGAACTCACGACCGTCAAACGCTGTATCGCTGCGTCACATCAACCCATTAACCTTAAATATTGGACCAACAAGCCATGTTCTTTACAATAGTAAATCACGTCATAATTGAAAGCGACTACAGAAGTGAGGAAATGATAACGTATTTTTTTGTGATCGACGCTACAATAAATATAGAATCAGGGGAATAGTACGTGACACAAAAACTTATCCTATTCCAACGTTAGTCACGATAGAAATACGTATTTCTTAGTATTTTATTTGATGCAAAAAAATAATTACAAATGAGTTACCACAGTAGTAAGTATATATTTACTGTAAGTATATAATGTTGTGAACAAGGTACTTCCTTTTTACAAAAGCGATCAGAGATGTCGTAAGAATGCACACGGATTTTTAATAAGATTGACTCTCTCACTCAGCTTCACGCTGTATCCCGCACATGCAGCATGAAGGGTGCGCAGAGGGAGCCTGGGAGCCTAGTGTTAAGACACTCCGTTCCACTAATTTGAGGAATTGCGTGTTAAGTGGCGGAACTCAACGCCGCGTTTATGCAAGAACCGCGCCGCGCTTGTCAAGAAGATTGACAGCGTAATGAAAATCAAATTGTATAATATTTTTATCAAAATATTTTTTTTACTTTACAAGAGTTCAGTAACAGACCTGACGTGGTGCAGGGGGACTCTAAGCGCTATGGATTGTCGGTTCGTTGCCCCTCGGGGAAATGAAATATTTAATATTATAAATATTTTACTATTCTCATTTCTTCGGTCTGGTAACAAGGCGAATGCGGCGTTGAGTTCCACCACACAGTACGCAATGCCTTAAATTTGGCGGAAAGTGGAGAACGGAACGGAGCGTTTAAAAACTAGGTTCCCAGGTTCCCTCTGTCAACCCTGCCACACATCTGTGCGGGATACACAAGGCGTGAAGCTATGATAAGAATTAAGTAACTTGTAAAGATCATGTCGCGCTTACAGACAAACGCTCACTCCCACAACAAATCGACGGCATGTAAACTTGATTATAATTGTAAACTCGACGGTTGTCGGTTCGATTCCCACTCAAGGTATTCTTTTATCTAATTTCGGAGAGAATTAGTACCATTTTCTCGCTATAGTACAATGACGATCAAAGCGCGACGTTAAGTGATATGCAAGATACAGTGTGATGCTCATATGTATATACGCTGTATCCCGTACATGGCAGGGAATGTTGTGGGAACCTAGGAACCCAGTGTTAAGTAACACATTTTACCTCTAGCTGTTCATCCAATTTGGCAATGGTTTCATCTGCCGCAGTGTTCTTCTGTTCCAACTCATCGACGTAACTCAACGCGTTTGTAAGTCTCTGTCTAACACCGTCCAATTCTCCTTGTAGTCTGGCTTTCTCTTTTTCGAACTTCTCTTTTTCCTTTACTGCTGATGTTGCGCCTCTAAAAACATTTAGAAACGACTACTTAAATATTAATACCGTCAGATTCATCTCTATGAGTCACTTAAGCAAGGCAAGTACTAATTTGTACAATTTAATATGAAAATTGTTTAAAAAATAAACAAACTATAACTACCTAGATATTTAAAAGCATATTTTTTAACAGTTGAGAAGTCTGAGGTGTTCTTTCCTTTTGTCTTAGTAAAAAGAAAAAGTATTTCTATGATTTTTTAATTGTAAAAAATATATATTTTAATAAAAATTAAAGTTGTTCTTTTGGTTGAAGGCGCTAATATCAGAAACTATTTGCATTAGAATGACGAGGGAGGCTATAGGTCATATAATGGTCAAAACTTATAAGAGAGAAAAAAAACAACATTTAATGCGTGCGATGAGTTAACTGTTGAAACCATCATGCATCTCTGTTAAAAGTTCTAAGAAAAACTCACGAGACCATACATTTATCTCCTGAGGGCAACCCACAACGATGTTTTTTTATTACACATTACAAAAAAGGATTACATAACATTGAAGCCTGTCGTCGCGCAGCGGCACAAGCGTCCGACTGTGACCGACAGGTTGTAGGTTAGATCCCCACTCGAGGAAATTAAATATTTAATATTTTAAATTTATAAGAAGGCAAAACGCGGCGTTGAGTTCCGCTACTCAACACGAAATGAAACGAACGAAGAAGTGGAACGAAGTGTCTTAACTCTAGTTTCCCAAATTACCTCTGCTTACCCTGCGATGTGCGGAATACAGTGTGAAAATATATATAAAAAAAATATATATGTATATTATTTTTACTATTTTTAGTGTTATTCCACACTTAACAAAAATAAGACTAAATTTAAGAACGTACGGCTTAGTTGGTCAGAGCGCTTGGACTTGGTTTACAAGAGCCGCGGCTTCAAATCCTGCTTCGTTCAAATTTTTATACGTTTCTAAATTTATTTTTTTTATATGTATATTAGTTAGGTTTCTTACGCATCGTCGTCCCCTGCCCTTTTCCTCGCATCCAACTCCTTTTCCAGTCTTGTGACGGTCTTTTTCATAGTTTCAAGACTTTCAACGCTTGCCAGTTCACGTGCGTGCATCGCGTCTGCCAGTGCCCTGGCTTCATCTAGTAGGTACAAAGAAGAATATATAATATTTATTGTTAATAGACGTCAATGAGGTGCAGTTGGCTAAAATACATATATATATATATATATATATATATATATATATATATATATATATATATATATATATATATATATATATATATATATATATATATATATATATATTTTATATATATATATTTTTATTTCTTTTTTCAAAAACAATATAAAAAAAATATAT
>DWMZ01003172.1:0-13082 GCA_018249855.1 Eueides tales michaeli | reverse complement strand
GCCTCATGGCAGAGAGAACTTGGGAACCTAGTACTAAGACACTCCATTCCGTTCCCTACTTTCCACTATAAAACACTAGCTTTTAAAAGTTTATACGTTACTAAATGAAAGAAAATTTAAACAAACAATACAATTTCTTAAACCCTTATTCTTTGAACGGATACCAAATAGCATCCATGTATCTGTTACCTGTTTGAGCAATGAACACTAACAATAGCCAACTTAACCGTATTGGAGTTATTTTTATTTGCTTTTACTTTAGCGGAGAAAAGTGCACTGCGCAAGAATTGCTCGGTTATGAAATTTGGTGATTCACTCATGTTTTAGCACGAAAATGTTAATATGACAAAAATTAAACAAGTAACTTTACACTTATAATAAAATGAAACTAAGAGAAAAAATGTAATAACAAAGATGAAACGAAAATATCCAGAAATAATTATTACAAGTCGATTTATTGTAATAAAGGCACTCGGGTATCACTCGACCAATGAAAAATGTAAAATGTTTGCATTATCTCATCTAAAATACGTTTGAAGTTTGACAATAAAGTGTCTTATAGCGTGAGGTCAAACGAGCGCAATTTTTTAGTCCCAGAATTTCGGTCTCAATAAATCTGCTGCATTCAGTTTCATGACAAAGTCCCATTTGATTTGTGAATGCGCTGCTAGCGCATAGCAATTCACTATCAATCAAAAGTCCTAAATTTCGTGTAACTTCAACTTTTTCAGTACCTTGACCATACATTTGAAGTTTCGGTTGCATGTTATTTATCTTATTACATTGCTGTTTGGTATCAAGCGCTATAAATTTAGACTTTGTAGGATTTTAAATAAACGAGTTTTCGGTAGCCCATGTTTGAATAGTATCTAGATCTTTGTTGATTACTTTTTCAGCGTGTCGTCCATTTTCGGATCTAAAAGAATAATAGACCTGAGTGTCGTCTATGTAAAGATGAATTTTGCAGTGTTTAAGTTTTGTAACTATATAATAAAGGAACTCTGAGGACTTCCTCAATATATTGTTTTTGCTTGCGATTTCAGTATAGAACCATCAGTGTTTTGTATTTCCACAAACTGTTTTCTTTCACTTAGAAAGGAACGAAACCAGCTACATGCCGCAGATATATAAAAGATATTCCGTAATACGACATTTTCGAGAGTAAAAGCTCTATATTTATACAATCGAAAGCTCTAGAAAAATCAAGAAATAACAACATTGTCCCCTAATTCACTGTCACGATATCGTCGGGCATATTCTAAAGCCTGGTACTAGATCCGTTGCGAAAACCCGATTGAACGCTTGGCAAGAGAATTTCATTTTCTAAATGTTTAGTAGCTGGGAAACAGATCTATTTATAACTTTGTTTGTTTTAATACATTTATTAATAAAAACAGTAATTATTGGTAAGGTGACCGGAAGTGTAATTTGAAGCATTTTAATATTTATGGAGTCGTGTCCACATGCATTAGTTTTGATGTTCATGATAATCTCCGTTCCTGAGCAAATTTCCAGCGTAAACTGACTGTCAGAGAATTTATTCACCATGAAGGAATACATCATAGTCTTGTTGCAATTTGAATTATCCGGGATATTTAAAAAGAAGTCGTTGATTTCATCAGCGTTTTTCATATATTCAGGAATATTATACCCTTGAACCAGATTTTCTTGCTCGGAGCAGTGCCGAATTCCTGAGAGACATCATTACCTTAATAGTATCTGTTAGCCAGGGAGAACTTTGTTGTGATATTTTAATATTCTTTAATGGTGCATTCTTTTGGAATAACAGAGTGATAAGATTTATAAACGAGCAAGACATATCATCAATTGACTCTTGTTTAGATGTTTCACCAAGTAATTTATGTCGCTATAAGAATATCTTGGTTAATAATCCCTAAGTCTCTTCGGTAAATATATCTAGTTATTTTTGGGGATTTTATGAGCGAACAATCAACCAAAACCATTGCGTGATCACTTAGGATACGATTGTGGTGAATTTTAACTTCACTGCAAAGTTCTGGAGAGTCTGTAATAACTAAATCTAACATTATCTCTGTGTTGTCAGTAATACGGATAGCATTCTTAATTCTTCCAATTATACTGTCTTAAAAAGTCCAAAAAACTAGTTACATTGTTACAGGAAAGTTTTTACCATTAAAGAATCCTTAGGGCTTTAGTTATAGATTACGGAAATAGTTCGCTTCTGCAAGACAAAGATTGTCTTAATACCAGCTGCATTACCCCAAAGTAAGATGTCGTAAGACATAATACTATGAAAGTAGCTAAAGTAAACAAGGCGAGCCATTTCCTCGTCAGTTAATAATCTGTATTCTTTTACCGCGAAAGCTGCTGAGCTCAGTTTAGTCTGTCGACTCACACGCATTATTCGGAGCGAATTGATTTGCGGGGTCGTCACCATTTTTGCCTTCTATATATGTTGCGCTTATACACAAAATTTCGAACGGTTCCAATTGCACGACACAAATATCCACTATAAACGTAAATAAATAAAATGCACTCGTCCGGCATCCCAACAAAAATGTTTGCTGGGAGTTAAGAAAACTTACAAAATTACGCTCGTTTGGCCTCACCCATACATGAAAACATGTACATATAAACATTTTTTTTTTCAATCATTTTTTAGCTTTACGCTGTATCCCGCACAAGGCAGGGTAGGCAAAGGGAACCCGGGAACCTAGTGTTAAGAAAAATATTTAAATAATTTATAATATTCGATATTTTTCGAATCGGAGAGAATTCCATCAGTTCTCTAGATCCAATAGTAATATTTATATTGCTATAACAACATAACTTCCAGTATAACGTTAAACAATATTAACTCCATTAATCGTGGCCTATAAAGTAATCTTTTTCCAGTTTGTTTAACCTTTTATTTGGCGGCTTCCTGAATAGGGTATAATGGTAGGTAGATAATTATGAGTAGGTAGATAATTATGAGTTCATTAAAAATTTATTCTGAATAAATTACTTCAATGACTATTATTGGTTAATGCTATTTGTATAACTAGCTATCATGTACTTAATTAATTTATTAAAGAAAAATGAAGCGCGGTGTTGAGTCCCGCACTCATCACGTTGTCTATGTTTAAAATTGTATGGTCCCTGAAAAGCGGACCTTTTTCAACAGAATCCCTGCAACTATCCAACGTTAAGGTGTTTTTTATATCAGGGGAAATAATAAAAATCCTTCCACTATTTTGAATATTTAGATATTTATTTATGGTAATTAAGTAAATTAAAAGAAATATATTTATTTCATTAACTTTATTACAATTTTTATAATAATTTTATTACAATAACAACTTTTAGCTTAAAAGGAACTCACTTGTTTTAACATTCAATGCCTTTAATATCGATTCTGTAGTCATTGGTATTTCTGAAAATAACAAGTGCAGCTTTAAAATACATAGAAACTATAATAAAAATTATAACTTTTCGCCATGAAAGTTAGTAAAATAAAAAAAACAGATAGTAATTTGAAAAAAATAAAACGTTTGTTCCGCCAAATACAGAAAGTAGTATGTATTAAGTAAGGTAGTATAGTATTAAGTGTCAAGACACTACTATCTACGTTTTTTTTAAAATATATTCGTGTTTGTTATTAACGCAAGTCTTAAGTTAATTTACCAATATCGATCCACTCGGTTGGGTCGTATCCGGAATCTTTGCGCGACTCCATGATGCAATCCCGCAGAGCGTACAGAATGCCATGCGACGAACAAATACCCATCTCTCCCACGGCTAGAAGAACATATTAGTATTATTATATTACATAGTAGCATTACTTAAATATATTTTTTAAATAAAATCATAAAGTTTATACAAATATATATATGTAAGTATTTTACGTAATTTGCAGCTCATATTGTATTAATAATAACCTTTAGCTCCTAAAACTCCTTTAGGATTTTTAGAATTGTATTGCAAATATACTCTGAAATCAATCGGTATGTCCTTGGCGAGGTACACCTCGTAGCTAAGCGCATCGTTGTTCAGGAGCTCGCCTTGATGACTGTATTTGAATTCTTCGTACGTAAAGTAACTTGCACCTTGGACGTACGCTCCCTCTACCTGGAAAGTGAAAGATAAACTGTATATATTAAATTTGGTTTTGTCATTCTACTATTAATTTTGTATATTCAATTTCCTAGCAAATATCTATCATATTACGAAAGTACAAAATGTAAACTGTATTAGAATATATTAAATACTTTTTTGACAATAAATTTATTTGTTTACCTTCTCATTAATTGAAAAAAACTATAAATAATTACCTGTCCAATATCAAGTTTAGGGTTGGCACTCAACCCTGCATCCTCTAGTATATCCACTCGAATAATCTCAAACCTGCCTGTTAAACAATTGAGCTCTACTTCCAAAATAGAGACCGCGAACGCACTATATCCAGAGAGGTCTGGCTCTTTCTCATTCATCGTATAGTTGGCTGTCAAATCTATTTCTTCCTCTCCAGCTTTTTTAATTAGTTCAACCCAAGTTGGATTACTCATCTTGTCTTTTATAGGCTTTAATCTTTCCTTAAGTATATTACAAGCTCGAATAATAGAATAGCACACGCTCTCGCTTACTATACTTGACCCTGAGAAGACATTATTGGCTGCAACGAATGAATAACTTGGCAATATGGACACTTTTTCCACAGGGATACCCAACTCGTAGGCACAAACTTGGGCCGCCTTTGTGTTAACACCTTGACCCATTTCGATACCACCTGTTGTAACTGTAACAGTACCATCCCCTCGATATATGGACACCATGGCAGTGTAGTTCCCATAGAATATTACAGGGAATAACATAACATTTAATTTAATCGCTCTTTTATACCATCTGTGGCTTTTATTAAAATTTTTAATTCCTTTAAGCCTTTCATCGTAATCGGCTTTTTTTTTCAGATTTTCTATTAGGGAAGGCAAATCGTTATCGTCAGTTCTCATATTAGCCAGCCGAACGTTAGTTGGATCTTTTTGTACAATGACAGCTATATGTTCCATTATATTCTCTATGCATGCTATACCTTCCATGGTACCTAATAATGACATTTATTAGTAAATTCAGATAATAGATTTTTATTAAAATAAAACAAAGAAAGATTTATTTTTGGAACTTATTTACTTATATATTAACAGAGTAAAACCAATCAAAATTGTCTCTCTTCTTTATGATACTTTAATTAAACAACTTACCGGGAGCCCTAGCAAAAGTGTTAGAAGGCTTGTCGGTAATAACTGAAAACGTCTTCAGATTAAAGTAGTCCTTGATGTAACAACTAGGGAAACCCTCAGCAGTGTAGCTCAATAAATTTTCGTTGTGGGAGAAGCCATCGTCTTCAGTTATTACGGCATTTAAATATTGAATTTTACCATCATCATCTACTCCTGCCTAGAGTAGAAAACAATATAGTTTTCGTGAAAAGAAAATTGATCATGTGATAAAAGATTGTTTATCTTATATTAAATGATCAATTTCCCAAAAAAGATACTTAAAAATGTTATCTTTTAGTTATAAAATTCACAAACTATAAATATAGATCATATCTTAACAATACTATAAAAAAATCAAAATAGGATAAATTTATTACATATACATAAAGGTATATATTATATTTTACCTCATATTCACACTGGCAAGGCAATCTACGTCCAGCAATAGTAAGATTGGTTTTCAATGGTAATATAAAACGGCAAGGCACGTCCATCTTGCTGACGACGAGAGCTGCTCCGCAAGCTACTTGGACGCCGCGGCTCAGCTTACCACCGAACCCACCGCCCAGACGACGTACTATTACGTTTATTCTGTTGTAATATAGTAAGTATAGTAGTAGTAGTAAATATATAAAGCTTTTTTTAATGAGCAACTGACGGACCGCAGAGAACTCATAGGCAAAATCACGCAATGCTGAAATGTCATATTTATTATAAAGTTTTCTTAAGCAGTATAGAGGAGTGCAAAGAGAGAATTTTCCAAAATTGCTATATCTTAGATAATATTTGAAAAATCAGTGACAGAAAAAAAATATTATAATATTTTAAAGGGTATATGATCATCCAGGCCGGTTTCTAAGACGTCTGCTTAATTTTTTTGTCAACTTCACGCTGTATCCTACACATGGCTGGGGGGAAATTAGAAACCTTATGTTAAGACACTCCGTTTCGTTGCTCACTTTCCGCCAAATTTGACGTATTGTGTGTTGAGTAGAAAAATTCAAAGCTGCGCTTTGCTTTGTTACTAGAGCGAAACAATGAAAACATTAAATATTTAAATTGAAAATGATAAACATTTAATTTCTTCGAGTGAGGATCTGACCCACAACCTTTCGCTTTCAATCACACGTTCGTGCCCCTGCTTCACGACAGGTCTTAATTAATGGTTAAAGCATAAAGTTTCATACTATTTGTATAAAGGATACTCACTGGCTCTCAGAAATGTTCAAACTCCGAGCTATAGCGGCTTGAGTCAAGTCCATCCATTGCGTCGAATCGAACACTTCCAACCCTTTATCCACGGGCACCACCACGCAGGACAAAGGCTCCATATAATAATGATATTGTGCTTGAATTTCATACACGCCCTTTACCACTTTAGTCACATTGTTTCCTCTACCCTTCGGTTCTATAGTAGGGCCAGTAAATACTCTTTTGTTATCTTTTTTTGCATCATTGATACTTAATACTGGTGGCGTATTTGGCACATTTGTATAAGTAACTTTAACTAACTCGGCGGCTTTAACTGCTAAATCTTCATTACAAGCAACTACTATAGCGACGGGCTGTCCGAAATATTTGATATTTGTATCCGCCAATATTTCTTCATCTTCTAATTGTAATTGAAAACCAGGGTACGTGAATGAGTTTGTACCCTTTATATCCTTAGCCGTGTATACGGCGGACACGCCTTCTATTTTCTAAAAATTGTTTGATTCCTAAATTTAGTCAGCAATGCTAGTTGTTGAATATTTATCTCGTAAGTTCTTGCCATATAGATTACTTTTTTAATTTTTTTTATACTTCAAATTTATAGTTATTATGTACAGATAAATATTATTATAAACATAAGCTTACCAAAATATCTTGTTTATCAACATAATCAACTGACCCAGCATGTACAGTCGAAAGCACGAATGCTGCAAACACTTGATTGGGAAATGGCGGAATATCATTCACAAATTGCGCTTCTCCTGAACTTTGTATAACAGCTTCTAATTTATCTAACGGTTGGTTCAGCGGAAATAATGAAGGATCAGCTTGGTAGTCTTGGTAGCCGCTTGATACTGGCCGCGCGTTTGAAATTCCACCAGACTTATATCGATCATTTATAATATTTGATGGGCATATACTCAAGACGAACTAGAAGCAATAAAATTACATTACAAGAATTTTGTTAATTTTTATGTAATTTGTATATTTATATATTGTTGCCTTTATATGTGCATGTTGGTCAGAGAACGACATGTTGCTTGTTCTATTTCCATTTGAAGAAGTGCAATATTTAACATTTTCATTTCATTTCTTTTTGCCTACCCTGCCATGTACAACGTAAAGCTGAGAGCGAGAGAGATATGTATATGTAGTAAGTTAGACAAAAACGGTCATTTAAATATTAAGATAATTTAATTTTTTCGCCTATTTTGGTGATTGTTTATGTTTGAACAGAAAAAATGTGCAATAAATATATATTTTATTGTATAACTTTTACATTTTGGTAATTATTTTGTTTACATGATAATAATAAAAAACTAATAATAGAAAATAAATGTAGGTAATGATTAATAATTTGTATATAATTAATTCAATTATACCTTGTAAAATAAATCAATCGCTAATTTCTTTCTTGTCTCTGGAGAAGGTTTCGGAGGTTCGTTCTTAGGAAATAACTCTTTACTTAACACTTGTATGGCGCCTTGTATTATTTGATTGTTGAACACATTCTTTCTTTGCAAATAAGTTTCTGTTTTAGTTGCATGTATAAAATCTGAAGATATATTTCCATAGACAATTGTAGCCTTTTCTATCACATTGGTACTCATGTTCATTTTTATATTAAATGCAGCATTGACTAATGCTAATGCATTTTGACTTCTCGGCATTATCTAGATATAAATAATAGAATCTTTTATTTTATATCAAATATAAAAATAATATAAAAAATGAGTTCAAGGCATATATAAAAATAGTATTAGCGCAATGCAGTTGATGGTGTAAATTTTGCTCTACTCACCTTAAGCTTTTGTTTTTTTAATAAATAATAAGAAGTAGTTTATTTTATAATATTAAACATTTTTACAAATTTTAAAGCCCAACTTACAAAAAAAAACTAACGTATAAAAATTTGAACGTAGCGGGATTCGCTGGTTCAAAATCCGCTACATTCAAATAGTTATACGTTTTGTAAATATTCTAAAAATATAGGTAACTGGTAAGGAGGAAAATGTTGAAGATAAATATAACTTTTAAATGAAGAATGTTACATATTGTCTAACTAGACGAGAATTTATAGTCATTGTCGTCCTCAGAATGGTGTTTTCCTATTATTATGTATATTACTACATACTTTACTTACACTAGCTTGCATTATGGAATTATTATGGAAATTATATTTCCATGAATTACCAAGGCTAAAATAGTCATAATTGGTTGATATATTTACCTTATAACTTCTAAAAATATAATTAGACCCTTGCGGAGGTAGTTCAAAGTTTACGATCAATTTTCCTTTCATATCACATTTCAGGAAGTTAGGTAAAGTTAATTTTGTAGTTTCTCCGTTACTGTTACCTGTAAAATATTGCTCTTAAATATATACTAAGCATAATTGATTTTAATTTTCTTATATCGTTATAGAAATATAGTGGTCTAACTTTTTATGTATTTTTTTACCTTCGCGTTGTATCCCACTCATAGTAGGGTAGGCAGAAGGAACTTGGTAACCTGGTGTTAAGACACTCTGTTTCTTTCCCCACTTTCCGCTGAATTTGAAGCATTGCGTGTTGAATGACGGAGCTCAATGCCTTTGTTTCCTCGAATGGGGATCAAACCCACAACTTTTCGTGTTTACAGTCACACCCTTGTGCACCTGCGCCTCGACAGGTCTTTAAGGTCTAAATTTTTTTGAAATGGTTGTATTTCATTGATGTAAACCATGTATTCACGTCTTTATAGTAATCTGCTACATCGCACCCACTATGAGTTGATATTTAAATATCAGTTATTTTAATAATTTTTTTGTAAGTATTTAATAGTCTTTTACTTTTTTCAAACATGTAACTTATATACAAATATAAATTGGTTAATCGCAGGAACAATCAATTTTACACATACCTTTGAGTGTAATCTAATTAGGTAGCATAACTAGCTTGAATTATTGCTAGAAAATCTACGTCCGATAATCCAATTAAATATAATTTACTACTTTAGCTGTAAACCGCATGTGGCACACTTCCGTTCCACAAATATAAAAAAAATAATGAACCATACTCTGCAGGTATGCTGCAAGACGAGGACTTAAAAAGAGTCCTGTTGAATTCGTTTTGTTTTTTTTACTTTAATAAACATTTAAATTCAAGCAAAGGTGCATCTAATCGGTTCTTTTTAAGTCTGTAGTCTGTTGGTCGGCCAGTCTATTCAGTAGTAAATTATATTTATTTGACGTTCAAAAAATTATACTTATAACTTTTTGAATAAATATCTACGAGATAATCTACATGACAAGTTGACGGGTCTCGGATAGCAATCAACAAAAAACAGTATCAGCCGAATCAGGTGGCTAATATGGACGTTATCTAAAAGGTTCAAGTGGTGGGAACGAAAATAATTTTAGGTTTAGACCATTATTGCGTACTTGAGATATAATGAAGGTGTCACAAAAATTATTACTATCTTTATGTTTATATTAAATTTTATTACCTGTACTTTGATTATTTTAAATAAAGAGTATTCTTTTTTACTTTGTCGCCGTTCCGACCAGGTATTAGCCGGCTGATAAGAAACATTAGCACTTACCACTATCTGAATCTCTGTTCGTAACCAAAATAACTAGCCCTTAAACTCCAAGGATTTTCAAGTTATTAATACACAGATTAATTAATTAACGTGCAGTTAAATATTATAAAAATAACTCACGTATATTAATCATGGCTCCCACTGCTTCAAAGAGAAGAAAGATGTCTGATTGATAAGATGGAATCATATGCTTTAACATCAAGTTACCAGCTAATGATCCAAGCTAAAAAATATGAATGTAAAAAATTATGCTTATAGTAAAAAGTTTAGCAAATACTTCTTTCTTAGTGCTACAAGTTAACATGACCCTATCGTTCTATCTAAGCCCCATAATATTTCTGTTCGGCACACGGTACTTATTCATTAGCGTAACACTGTATCCCGCATACCTATAAACAAGTTGGCAGAGAGAACCTTGTGATAACTTTGACGTTATTCTGTTCCTGAACCACCGCACGCTTTCGAGACATTTTGCGGCGTCGCTCAAAACTCTGATATGTTGTACTACCAAAGTGAAGATATGAAAATCAATCATTCTCCCGCGTAGGAGTTCGACAACTATCCCGTTTATAGTCACAAGCTATGCCGCTATGCTTACGGCGGTCTCTGTTATGATAAAAAACATAAACACATATTTTAAATATGAAAAAATAAGTTAAACAAGCACTCTCTGTTACCTTTCTAACCGGAATTTGGGCAACTAAATCCATATGTTTATAAAACTCTTCCAAGTATGAGAAATCTCCAGAGTTTAGCGAGATCGTTTTAAATATGTCCATACAATCTTGTATAGATATGTTTGACCCGAGAACTAGGTTTTGATCGAAATAATATTGCTTTAGTGACGTCACATCGCTAATGTCGACTAGCAATGAGGCATATTCAAATTTTTTTATGACAGCTGCGAAAAGAAATAATAATGATATATAAATAATTACATAAAAATAGTAAATAGTAAAGTAGTAAAAAATAATATTTCTTTTTTGTTGTGCAATATAGGAGATAAAAAGTACATTCACCCATCTAATTAATATAAATATTATTAGTCATTTGAAACGCTGAAACAATTATATATCCAACCAGCGATCCGCCCGCGTGCCGCTTGATTAATAATATTTTATATTTTCAATTATTTAATATTTTCAATTTAAATATTTAATGTTTCATTTCTTCGCTCTGGTAATACCAAGGCAAAAGCGCGGTGTTGAGTTCCGCCACTCAACATGCAATGCCTCAAATTCGGCGGGAAGTGGGGATCGGAACTGGTACAAAGTGTATTTACACTAGGTTCCCGGGTTCCCTCTGCCTAGCCTGGATCGTGCGGGATACTGCGTGAAGCTAATTACTAAAATTACAGTTAAATGCAAAAAATGAATAAAAAAAATGTATGCAACATTTTTTTATCAACTGTTTTATATAAAACAAACACTAAATATTGAAGAAAGGCTGCCAAAATATAATAGTGAAAACTGCACTTCAATCTGGCTAGCCATTTCTGAGATTTGCTTATATAAACACACAGACAAAAATATGAAATATCACTGTTTTGGATCCTATTCCATTATGCTTTCATTTTACGAAAAATCTAAACACATACCTTTACCGGTATTCCCATCAATAAGCATATACGAATCGGCACCATACGTCTTAAGTACTTCGAAAATTTGATCTTCATCAAACACTTTAATGAAGAGTGTGTTTCCAAAGTTCAGTACTATCATCTCATTCTCACATTTATCATCACTTACAACGCTCCAATCGCTACTTACGGAGCAACGACGGTCGCATAATTTATTTTTGTCTTTAAGACACGTACTAATTTCTTCTATGTCATGAACATATGGTGGATTTGCATCTACAGCAAAGGATTTTATAGTATCCAATATAGGCCGGTATCCAGTGCATCTACAGGTATTACTGCCAAATGAATTCTCTAGTTCGGCTTTTGTTAACTTTTTGGGCAGTAGACTGAAAAAATATAAATTATGCTGTTTATATATAGATATATAGACTAGATGATGTTTTAATATAATTTGTCTAATTGCGATTTGAAACGCTTTGCGACATTGCATTTAGTTATATGAAAATCGGAAACCTAAGTCACGTCATTTAACATTTTAACAAATAATTACTATTGAAATAATTAAAATTATTTCAAAAATGAAAAATATTACCACATGTAAGTAATCTAGCTGATACATGTAACTTAATTAATTATCGTTACCGGCTATTACGATTTGTGACGCAACAAATTAAAAATTCATAGAATATAGATATGGCAAACGTCACAAAAACTATTTGCATTGGACAAACGTCTTAGGAGACATAGAAAACGATCTGAACATTATCACCATAAGAGTACCTTTAAAGAAACCATATACAGGAAGTAGGAACGTTCTGGAAATAGAGGTCTCAACAGTGAGGACTCAACAGAGATATCTGGAATCCAGATGCTACTACGTGAGATGACAGATGCTACTTGTGATATGTGCAATCCGTTCTATTAGTGACTCAAAATGTCCTATGTCAGACGGATTGCATAATTTCTGGCTAAAGTGGTTTCGCTGCTCACATTCAGTTTTGGCAACACAATTCCTGGATGCCCTTAAATCTAGATCGATGCTCACTTTTTGAAAACGGTAACGTTCCTTTCTAAGAAGTTAGTTCTAAGAAGTTAGACAGGTGTGAATTTATAAATGGAAATGTTGAAGAATGCTGGCAGACCCTTAAGAATTGTATAATGGAAGTAGCAACAAAGGTATGCGGTAAAATGAAAAGAGGCTTTAGCAAAAAGTGTTACGAATGTTGGGATGATGAAGTAAAATAGATGCTGGAGAAGGAAATAAAAAAAAGTCACTTTACAGAGACCACTCAGCTAGCGTGCAAGTATGGGCTGGTATGTCGTCTTGGTTTGCCTAATCGGGTATAAATATATATATATATATATATATATATATATATATATATATATATATATATATATATATATATATATATATATATATATATATATATATATATATATATATATATATATATATATATATA
>DWMZ01003171.1:0-13083 GCA_018249855.1 Eueides tales michaeli | reverse complement strand
CCCTAGATAAGAATAATCCAAGGGTACCTAGAAAGGTACCATTCAGGTGTCACTTAATAGGACCCTTCCCTAAGTCTTTTATGGGATCCAAATTCCTTATAGGGTAATTCGGGGAAGTATTGAGGGTCTAGGTCTCGGGAGGGGCGAGGGGGGCCCCGCATGTTGCAACAGGAAAGGTCTTGACGTGCGTCTGCCATTGCGTGGACAGTTGGAAGAATTTAACTCCGTTCCATTCTGTACCGTCGATGTATACTGGAAACAAATATATATAGTTTTTATTTTTGTTTGATATTATGGTTGTGGGTTCAAATACTTTAAGGGGATGTATCTTTAGACAAAGTAGACTATGTATAAAATTTGATATAAAAGAAGCAACGGGCATAGTATCCATTATTTAGGTAAAGTTTTTCCTCCTTAAACACGAATAAATAAAATCTATATACGTCATAAGATATGACAAATTCATTTTCCAAAACTCTCCAGTCCATATTTTATTATCAAATTAATAATATTTATATTTCATTTTCTATTCATCCGTTGTAACTAGACTACAGTATGACTGTAAACGCGACAGGTTGTGGTTCGATTTTCGTTCGAGGAAATGAAATATTTTCATTTCCACACCCTGGTAGCGAGGCAAAGCACGGCGTTGAACTCCACGATAAAAAATGTAGAGACCCAAAATTTCGGCATTCACAATGGAAACGGAGTGTCTTAACACTAAGTTTCCAAGTTCCCTCTGTCTACCTTAAAATAACGTGCAGAATTTAATGTAAAGAAAAAATGTATATATATGCACACCTTTCTATATTAGGATTTAGTTTTTTTTAGCTTTACGCTGTATCCCGCACATAGCAGAGGGAACTTGAGAACTTAGTGTTAGGACACTCCGTTCCACTTCCGTTCCCCACTTTCCACCGAATTTGAGGCTTTGCGTAATGAGTGGCGGAACTCAACACCGCGCTTTAGCCTTGTTACAAGAGCGAAGAAATGAAACACTAAATATTTAAATTGAAAATATTAAATATTTCATTTCCTCGAGTGGGGATCGAACCCACAACCTGTCAACCGCGCCACGACAGGCTTCGATTGGGATTTGGTGAAGAGAAAAAAAAAATATAAATACCTTTTAGAGGTGCATTGTGCGAACCCTTGGCTGAGCAGATGAGCCTGGCGACTCCCTCCACGGTCTGGGCACGTCCCGGCTCAGCTTCCCCACTCTTCTCCTTTTTCTTACCCAGTCTCATAACTGTGCAAAAAAATATAATTTTTGATATTATATTTATTAATATAATTGTAATAAAGTGAGGTCTGATTGAGGCGTGTCGCGTGGCGCAGGGGCACAAGTTAATCCCCACTCAAGAAAATAAGATCTATACTAATATTATAAAGCTGAAGAGTTTGTTTGTTTGTTCGTTCGCTTGAACGCGCCAATCTCAGGAACTACTGGTCCGATTTGAAAAATTCTTTCAGTGTTAGATAGCCCATTTATCGAGGAAGGCTATAGGCTATATATCATTACGCTAAGACCAATAGGACCGGAGCACCAATGAACAAAAAGAATGTTTCAAAATCAGGGATTCAAAAACAGTTAAATTTTCGCAAAAATCATGTATGACAGAATTGTTTTCCTTCAAAAGTTGTAAAAATAACTCCGCGACAGCATATGTCTATCTTTTGAGGTTAGATTTTTATGCTAACCAAATTTGTTGTAAAATAATGCATTATTTGCGAACGTGTTTTTATAAACAATTCCTATCCAAATAAATACGTTATTAATCACAAGTATTTAATTTAAAACAATATTGCCCTTAACATCATTCGATTTAAATGAATACGGCTACTATCTACTTTTCAAGCCCCTAAGTGATAAAGATTGAACAAACTTAACATGTTTCCCTTTTTATGGCAAAACAACGTTTGCTGGGTCAGCTAGTATTAAATATTTTTAAAAGTAGTTTTAGTAAAATTTTTAAGAAAATATTTCTACAATATATATTCATTTACTAGCCTTTTTTACATTAACGCACTACAAATGCACAGATAAACAAACAAAATTTTACAAAATTTTATTTTTGGGCCTATGACATAAATAAACGCTCCGTATAAGTTTTTTTTTTTTTCAAATAGATCAATTAAAGATTTATTACAAGTATAGATAATATTTAATTTTACTAAACTCACTCTTCTGCTTCTTCTCCTTGGTGAGATATGTGATGCACAAGTGGTGGTTGTGTCGGGTCACCAGCAGCGCTCTGAACGAGGCCTTCAGGGTGACCTTCCCGCCGCCCTCCGCACCACCGCCACCACCGTCCGCGCACCTTGCACCTACCTGTGTTCGTGAAGAGAAAAAAATAAAAAATGGTTTCATTCAGTCTTTCTCCGAGAAAAATACTCCACGACAAAAGCGGAGAGCGAAATAATAGATCGCTACCATTTCAAGTGACGTAAAATTCTTAATTTTTACGGAAGAATATAACACAATCGACACTTTGTATGTAAAATGCACAATAATATTTTTTTTTTGTTGCAGTAATAACTATAGTCAAGATAAGCGGTCTCCACCTGCGGCTTCGCCCGCTTGAATTACACTATTTTATGTAGTAATATCAATTACTTTCTTATTTTAACAAATTTATCACTCTTAAGACAGTACCTATCTACTCATTATGAATTGTAATTTCAGTTAAATAAAGAAAAAAATATAGCAATTTTGTTAAACAAAAAATATATATTTTGAACTGACGTTACTTTTTATTTATCAACCGGTTTAAATAAAACAAAAACTAAACGTTGAACGAAGGTACCGAAATTATAATAGTGAAAATTGCTTATAAATCTGGTTAGCTGATTTAGTTTCATTTAGTTTATAAGCGCGTACAAACGCACAGACAAACAGATAAGTAGATATATATTTTAAGAATAGGATAGAATATAGACAGCTGGTTAAGCCGCTTGTATAGATTTAACAAGGTGCGTATTGGAAATTGCCGCGTGAAGTTTCAACCAAGACCTAGTATGCAAAAGTAAATATTACGGTCCCAGACACAATCAAATATTTTTTCTGAGGGAGCAATACGGCTGTTCACACGGAATGGTCTCAAAGCACAAATTTTCGCTCGAAAAGGAGGACAGTGATTTCTGCGGGGAAACCCTTTGTCCACTACAAAGGGGAATCCCCGCAGAAAACTCCATACATGAGCTCTTTAACCTTTTATCTTTTCACAATAACTCTTTAGCTTACTCATTTACGTGATCACAAATATTGGTTTACAATAATCTAAAAACAGTCACTATAGTTTCTTTTTACCTATTTTTATATATAAATATTAATATTATTTATAAATGTCGTGACCACTCACCAGCCAGTAGTCCAGCTGCAGCTCCAGCGGCTCGGCGCGCGCGACGCCGAGGGGCGGCGCGAGGTCGCAGGGCGCGGGCGGCGCGGGGGCGGCGGGCGGCGAGGGCCGCGCGGGGGGGGAGCCGCCCTCCTCCAGCTCCAGCGACGACGGCCCGCCCTCGCCGCAGCCCACGCGCACCTCCTGGGGACAGAGGGGGGAACGTGTGACGAATGTGGAAGTGTTTGAGTTCACTGAGGAATGAGGAAATGATACATTTAATATTTTCAATTTAAATATTTGTTGTTTTCATTTCCTCTTTAGCCCCAGTAACAAGGCAAACTTAAAACCTATCTAAATATTCTACAATGAAAAATATATGTCATTTTCACTTACCGCAACAAAAGGTACAAAAGTTTGGCTGGAGTCCTCGTCCCCGGAGCGCTCTCTGTACGCGACCATCGCCTCGCCTATCGGTATGTTGTTGACTGGACCGATACTGTTTAAATACCTGGAAATTACATACACAATACAGATACATATTAATAAAATAGATATAATTGCACTTAAACATATTAAAAACATTGAAAAATAAAATCGTTGAAAAATTTACTGGCGAATGACACCTCAGTCTATCCATGACATTGTTTGTCCATGCATTTTTCCAGACAATGGGTTTCCGAAAATGTTCAATAATCAATATACGCGATCAGTCTGATTAAATTTGATTTAACTAAAACTTTTATGAACTTTAATATTTAAATATTACCAAATTCTCAATAAATCATAATACATATGTGTATTATTATTAAGCAACAATCCGAAAAATATTAATGTAATAAGCTATATAATACCTAAAAACAAAAATATACATCAATAAATCACAAATCTTGAGGGCGAACGTTTTATTTCATGCACTTTTCCTTCATATTATATAAAATCTATAAAGTTTTAATAATTTTATTAATCATGGAAGGCCATAGGGTAACTTCACAATTACCGTTTCAAGCTACCTCCCGCCTAACCATTATTAGAACCTGTCATGTCACACGTCAAACACATCTAATATCTGATATTCATTTATAGTGTTTGACTACGGAGGGGAGAGTTAAGGAGAACCATCTTAGTACAGTAAAAAGTGGCCACTGAAATAAAGCAAATTAAGTTGGCGCTATATGGTAGCAATAGAGACAATTTTAAAAATGGCGCCACAGATTATTAGAGAAGAATATTAAATTATAAAAGGAAAGGAAGATTTCCGCTTTGTCACAGCGCATTTTTAGGTTGATTTAAAAAAAAAAACCTAAGTAAGACTAAATTTTTCAATCCAACACACTTGTCTCTAATAGTATCTTTGATTTTCGCGATTGTTACACATTTTAAATGAAACACTTTTAAACGGATTAATAGCGTATATTGATTGAGCAACATTTTTGGAAACCCGACGTTTCGAACACTTCACAGTAGCCCGTGGTCACGGGTAGACTGAGACGGACTACTGTAAAGTGTTCGAAACGTCGGGTTTCCAAAAATGTTTAAAAATCAATATACGCGATCAATCCATTTAAAAGTGTTTCATTTATAACACTTATCTCTTTTTGTACTGCTACATTCATATCTTTCCCTGATGCTACACTAGCGCTACTTCGCCGAGTATTCAAACCGTTATTTGCTGCTTACAGAAGGAGACTTTTTCAACTTTCCTCTCATATAAGATGGTTCGCCTTACCTCTACCCTCCATATGTTTGACATAATACAAGTTGAAGGCAATTTTTAACTAGATCTTTTTTCTACATACATTATCCTATCATGTAATGTTATTTATTCACGACCGTACTTCCTTCGTGTCTTCCCCACACAACGTGACATTGTCAAAGTCATATGTAGTCAACGCCATATTCAAAAAACCATAGACAAATCAAGCGGTAAAAGTAATGAGACGAGTCGTGGCGCAGCTGCACGTGTGACTATAAACGACAGGTAGTGGGTTCGATCCCACTCGCAGAAATGAAATATTTAATATTTTCAATTTATAAATGTTTTGATTTCTTCGCTCTGGTAGCAAGGCACAGCGCGGCGTTGATATCCACCACTCAACAGGCAATGCCTCAAATTGGCCTACCCTGGTATGTGCGGGATACAGCGTAATGTTAAAGCAAAAAGTAAATGTAACATAAATACCTAGCGATCCTAGATGACATCTCAGCTATGTCGGGCATGGAGGCCTCGCCGGCGCGCTCGCACAGCGCCGCCCACGCCTCGCTACAGAAGAGCGCCGCGTACGCGCTGTCCGAGGCCGCCAGCCAGCGCGATATAGTGTTTGGACCTTTGTGGACGAAATATTTAAATTAAACACTAAATATTACTTTAAGAAAAATGTACGGGACGTATGTTCGTTGTACATGAATGAAATTAATAATCCAAAAAATATATACATGACATCGATATGGCTGTAGTGGAAACGCGACAGTTGCGGGTGAATTATTTAATATTTTTAGTTTTTCGCTCCGGTGACTATACAAAGTGGTATCGAGTTCCCTTCCCCCATTTAACACGCATTGAAAATTAGCGGGAAAGTGGGGAGGTTCCCTGTGACGTACCCAGTTCTGTGCGGGATACAGCGTGAAGCGTCGATGGATAGTAGTATGGAAGTATTCATGATAATTAGGAGATAACAGCATAGTGATATGCTTTGAAATAATCATGTTTAATAGAAAATATTTAACAACCTAAATAGTTACATAATCATGGTAGGAAAATAACATTATTAGATTAAATTATAAAATCTCTATAAAAGTGTAAGTAACTTTTGTAACAAAATAAATTTACACGACTATCTTCGATTTAAGAATATGACTAAAAATAGATATTAAAAAATTGAAAAGGACAAAGTAGATTATAGAGAAAAAAGTAAAAGTAAATATTTTTTAGCCTTAATTAAGCCTTATGTTCAGAGTAAACATTTAAAATCCCTCAAATTCGAAAAAAAGCGAGTAATGGAACAGAGTTTCCTAGCAATAGGTTCTCAAGTTTCCTCTGTCTACCCTGCCATGTGCCTGCCAACATTTAAAAATGTTACAAAATTATATGAGAAAAAGGGATACACGTATCAAGTTGAAATATCATATTAAACAATAAATTAAAAAAGACAGATAAGAACATTCCTTACCAACGGGCACAATATAAAACCGCAGCTGTGGCGAGTCGTGGCGGCGCGCGAGCTCCGCGTGCGCCCGCAGCGCCGCCGCGCACGCCGCCTCGCCGCCGCACACGCACACGCGGATCATGCGTCTGTTGCTTCTGTTAAATATATTATTTATAGATTAAACACTTTTAATATTTAAAAAACAGAAAATAACAAAAGAGAGAGAGAGAGAGAGAGAGATCGTATTGAAATTTGCACGTAGAGGATTTAGGAATGAAAATATGTTTTACAAAATCCCGCTACGCTATTTTTTTTATACGCATACTAAAAAAGTATACTATTTATAGTTATAAAGTTATAACGTGATTTATTATTGATATTAATATAATTAAAAAGTAACGATTAAATTTAATTAAAATGCTATCTGCAAATCTTTTTTCGAAAATCTTAAAAATAAAAGGCTACACAAACAATATTATGGCCGGAAACTACTTTAAAAGTTAATCTTAAAATACGTAGGTATATTAAATTAATGCGTATAATTAAGTAATTTAAATTACAAATGTCTTAAAAAATATTAAAAAACATTCTCTGCTTTCTATTAAATAACGGAAAACTGTGTATGCAATCATACTGATTGAGAAAATCGGGTTACTGTTAGAGTTTGTAGAGCACCTGATAAAGCCGAAAATCGTTGAAAAAATAACAATTTAAATAAGAATTATATCAGTAATAATATTTTAAGTTCAAAAACTACCGAAAGGATTTTGATAAAACTTCACCGCATACATAACACATAAGTACAACAAATACAGATTTATTTCAAATTACATCAGAATAAAAAAAAGAACTATAATAAAGACTATATAATTTACCTATAATGTAACAATAAATTTAAGCGGGCGAAGTCGCTAATCGATGCACGCATACATGTACACATATAGAGCACTCACTGCTTAGCCCTACTCAGCAGGGCGTGCAGCAGCGCGCGCGCGTCGGGCGCGGCGCCGGGCGCCACGAGCACGGCGGGCACGGCCAGCGCCTGCAGCGCGCGCGCCAGCCCCGCCGGCGCCAGCGCCACGCACTCCGGCACCGGCGCGTCCTCGCCCAGCACGCGGTTCACCTGCTCGAGGATCGTGCGGCGAGGCTGCGGGGCACCCGGGGGAACATAGGTGCATGAACAAATTTTGATAGTTTCTGTTTTTGTTTGAAAGGTAACTTAATGGCATGTTCTTAGCCATCTCATTCCGTCTGCCTACTTTGCTATAAGCGGAATGCAGCGTGCGTCTTTTAAAGAGCTGATAATCTTTACATGACTGAACATAAATTGTTTCATGATCATCTTAATAGAAACACATGGAATATGCTCCTAAAACGCTAAGCTTTAATTTCTTACTAAAGTTAGAAAATAAAAATAATTTTACTCATTTTATTACGATTTATTATATATTTTAATACAGAATGAAATTCTATGAAACTTTACCATAATACAGTTTATACGTCAGAATAACAAATAGACTATATAATTTGTCTATAATATGGGTCTACAATATGGGTCATTATAATATATATTTCTATATTTACCGTATTACATGTATTTTTATATAAACAAAAAGCATTATTCTATTCTAATTCAAACAATCTATATAAAATTACCTCGATCGCAGTAGGACTCTGAGCGGGCAGATCGTGCGCGGACAGCGGCCGTTCAGTTCCTATGACGAGCGAGTTCTTCTTTCGCGCCGCGGCCCCCGGCGTTAAGTTACCACCGCTGGTCGCGCTACGAAATAGCCTGGATCTTTTATCCTCCTGTAAATAGTATACATTTTTTAAGTAACAAAAAGTTTTTTAAGTAACCAAAAATTTTAAATTTTATATAAACTTTAATTTCAAGAAACAATGGCAATTCGAATTATTTAAATTACTATATCAAAAAAAGCCGTAGCGTTTGGCACTCCGTTCTCTCTGCCTACCCCGCTAGAAGTACAGCGTGAAGCTAAGTAAAGTTACTATATCAAATAATGTTGAAAAAAATATCGTTTATATTTGGAATTCCAAACATACCTTAAGTCAAAATATACTTTTGAAATAAATAAAATGAAAAGTAAAAACCAGTACCGTCCTCGCTAGAGACGAGGATATCAACATATATAGGTCGATATATGTATATATGTTACTTTTGCAGTTAGAATTTCTGGTCATCACGAAATAGACACAAGCTTAGACTGTGCTGCCGTTGAAATTTTCGAGTCATCTCTAAAATAAAAACTATGTTCCTGCCTTAACAAAATACTCTAACTTAGCTTTACGTGTATTCCGTACATGGCAAGGTACGCAGAGACTTACGCCTAGTGTTACGACACTCCGTTCCATTCCCCACTTTCCGCCAAATTTTAGACATGGCGGAACTCAACGCCGCGTTTTACCTTGTTACCAGAGCGAAGAAATGAGAACATTAAATATTTCAATTGAAAATATGAAATATAATTTCTTCGAGTAGCGATCGAATTCACAGCCTGTCGCCTGTCCAGTCAAACGCTTACACCCTTGTGTGGTAACAATATTTATCTATCAAATCTATATAAAAAAATGTTATCAACATTACCTTAGTCTCATTAGGCGGAGAGCTAGAAACAGACGCGCCGGAAACGGGGGCGTCTAACGTCGCGTCACCGTCGCTGTTGCCCTCACTGCCGCGCTCATCACCCGCTGAACTACGTATCGCTTCTGATTCTAAATTATCGAGACTTTTATTAAATATTTTCTTTTGTAATGTGAAAGTTATTCCGAAAATCCGATATTTCTAATAATTATCTGTACGTATCAAACGGTATAGTATTTCGTGTTTTGGCAATATTACCTAGACCATCTAGCCATTATTATATATGGATAGCCACATTATATATGGATAGCAACATTGTCCGTCATGAAGTTATTTTATATTTTTTTCTTTTTCAGCGAAGAAAAATTGAATAGGTTGCTTGGTCCAGATTCACTCAAGCTTATACCTAAGCACGATAATTTTAACAAAAACAATCAAGAAATTACTTTAAACATCACAAAACAAGAAACTCAATAAAAACAACAAAAGTCATAACGGAACAACAACAATTTAACAAAAATATCTGGAAACAGTTCAACTCTTGTATTGTATCAATAAATCTATTTATAGAAAAAATGGCGAATATAACCCGACCAATAACAAACTGTCTTATTTCAATGTTAACAGTATCTGTTTTTACTGATATTTATATTTAGTAGTATAAAGTTTTAACATATAAACTGTTTATTAAATAATAATTAAAAATTAAGAACATAAATTAAAACATTTATAATATACGATTTCTGTCGGTTTAAAAAAGTTTCATATCGTGCCGTGTAAAAGTAAATATCTTCATTTATTTAGTTTTTAGCTCACGACTCCTAGAATAAGTTATAATATTATATGCCAAAGCACGGAATAATGCTATGTCAAACGCAGACGTACCAAATACGTAAAGTTAATTACTAGAAGAATTCAATTTTCGGAGCTACAGCTGCACCTTCTAGAAGAATTCTCAGCAGAAGTCAATATAGAAGAGTAACGATGTAAGAATAGAAAATAGTCACAGTACTAAAAGGCGCCAAGTTGTCAGTAATATTATATTCACTAATATTTGATTGCAAAGCTGAAATTTACTTTTCTAAAAATAAAATAAGCTAAGAATGAGTAAAGGAAGAAAAATAAACAGACAGAAGCTTGCTTACAGTACTAAAATGTATATATAAAATTTTGTTGTTTGGACCTTACATAGCAATAAAAATATTTGATATCGTAAAAGATACATGAGTCTATATGTATTTATAATGTTAATAGTTTAGTTGTCAAACAGCGAATTTTAAATAAAAGTTTTTTTTCAGCTAAAGAATATTGTGAAAAGGTTTCATTTAAAATGAAATGAGAAACTTAGAATGTTTTTTTTTTTTTATTAAAACTCATAATTAAGGATTAATGTATGTTCAAATCCATTTCAATTTGTTTTATATCTTCAAAGTAGTGTAGTTAAAATTTATTTGACGTTATCGCACATATTTTACAATTAATTTATAAATTATAAATTACATTTAATTTCAAAAAATATATATTTCAATTTTTATTAAATTACTATTGAATTCACGTGTAAAGTGTGCTGTAGGCAAAATACAGTACGGTAGACGAGTCTTGGCCGCCCTGAAATTATCTGAATTCATTTTAGAATTGTCTTACTTTGGATTATTTTCTTTTTATATACGTAAGAGTTTTGAAAGGTTACTGGCGGCCATTATTCGTCGTCCGTACTGTATGCATAATGCGTGTACCTGTGAGAGGCACGGACGGGTGGCGGTCGCGCGGGCGCAGCTCGGCGGCGGACGCGAGGCTGGCGTGTCGCGTCACTGCGCATGCACGTTACATTGGTACGGGACAGGCGGTGTTATTGTTATACATATGTATGTATTGTTTTACCCAATTTAGTACAAAAAAATATAAAATTTGCTCAAAAATTGAGGAAGATGGGGCAAATAGTACACACAACGTACATCGAAAAAAGATAATATTTTGGCATTTATAATTTTTTATTTCTTATGAATTAAAAATGTAAGAAGATAGATAATCTACTTATTTATCAATTTTCTTAATTTTGGAATAAACTCTTCTCTAGTTAAATATATGTAGCATTTTATTTACAATTAGAAAATATATTTCCTCTATATATTTTTTTTTATTGATATACAAAATATTTTCACCTGTCCCGCGCATGCACTACCACTATGCACACAGCGTTACAATACAAACACAAATATACATAAATATATGAACAATGTACATCGATCAAGATGTAGAACATAAAATATTGAGTCACGGCGAAAACATGCGTTAAGATCCATTAATGACTAACGCCTGTGGTAAAGAATTTATCTGTCAAAGGTATTTTACTAATTTGTTAATATATGATATATGACTCATAATAGTTACATTGCGCAGAAAATGATTTAAGTGTTTTCATTTAAAATGTCATTCGAATTTACAACAATAATAATAATGTGTTATAAAAGATTTAAATTTAAACTTTCATTTGATCTCTTTTGTATATATTAAGTTTTAATTTACATTTAGAATGAGTAATTATAATTATAAAATTGTGTAAAAATAAATAGAAAACTATAGATAAATTTGTTTTAATCAATGATTTACTAAAAATACTCTCATAATCCAATTCATGTATTGGGTATATACATACTAAAAATGGTTCAACACCTTATGCATCACATTGCTTGATCGATGACAACATATTTCCTATAATCTCCTCTATTTTTTGTCTAAGCAAAACAAAACAAGCCAAACAATGCACTGTCTCTCGGGCATTGCTCACTGAACTTGACGCTCAATCATTATCACGTCTCGTGTTTTACATTTTGTCATTTTTACATCAAAATTATTGGCACCATATAAATATAAATTACAATCTTTTAAACATTTTAATAATTTCAAAAATCTTAGATTAACTTTACTAAAATATTAACTAACTTCTAGTCACGGGTTCTAATCCTACAATCTTTTTAATTAATATACTATATAGTTACACGCAGCTGAAATTGTAAAGCATTTCAATATTATCAAAACACTGAAAATCTCAAATATCAACCAAAATCACACATTTCGAATCAACCAGTAGAAAAAGTAACTTACCGTTAGAATGCCGATGGTGTTCCTGATTAGCAAGACTCCTGGAACTGCTAAAGAATGGTCTTAACGAAGGTTTGGGGGTAGACCCAATGCTTATAGTATCCATTTGATCTGGACCTGAATCCTCCCCTTCGCCGCAAGATAGTGATTCCAATTCCTGGATTAATAGAAAATACAAAAAAAATCATTACCGGAAAAAACCTTTACATTATGTTAATATTTTTTTTGGGTCAGGTTTAAAAATTAAATTTAAAGTATTTTTTAAAGTAATCTTAATGATCTTATACACTTACTTTTATTTAAATAAAATCAATCAGATATATATAAGCCACTGTGACAATTTTTTAATAATGATGTGGTCGTCACAGATCTTGTATTAATAAAAAATTACACACACACACTTTTATACCAATTTCACATACTTTTCACATACTTTTATACCAATTTTTACTTTTTACAGATAAAATGTTTACAAAATATCCTTGTTACTGAAAGATAAAACGTTTTTTTCAGCTTGTAGCCATATCGCGCACACGGCATGGTAGGCAAAGAGATTTAAAGAACCTAGTGTTAAGACACACCGTTCTGATCCCCATTTTCCGCCGAATTTTAGGCATTGCGTGTTGAGTGGCAAAAATCAACGCCACGCGAAGAAATAAAAATATAAAATATTACATTTGAAAATAAAAAATATTACGCTTTTCTGAGTGGGGATCAAAAGTCGCCCCCGAGCGACGACATTCCCCAAAAAACTAAAATATTATAGTTAAATGTATGTTACCTGGAATAATTCATCGATGTCGCGTTGAGCGTTGTGCGTGTCCCGCGCCGCCCCCCTCTCCCCCATATCCTCGGGCACTCGGAACCGCCGCAGGAGGGCCGCGAACTTTTGCTT
>DWMZ01003170.1:0-13083 GCA_018249855.1 Eueides tales michaeli | reverse complement strand
CCTATTGTGGCACAGGGGCACAAGCGTGCGAATGTAAGCGTGATAGATTGTGGAATCGATCTTTGGTTTCACGCCGTCGATTAAGGATGCTAGAAATATAAAATATTAATATACTAACAAAATAAACTAGCATGAACTAGGTATATGGGACAAGCAAAGACAACCAAGAGAAATATTTTCCTTTTATATAAGAAATCAAAATATGAAATATAGTAACTATAATATAACATTCGAAAAATCAACTTCCAGTGCTCGCTTAACATTCTTTGTTTTCTTGCAAAGTTTCATTACCTATTACTCACAGTCACGTTAGTGCGTTACTCTGTAACGAAAGAGTTCTATTTATTATTTTTATAGATTAGCTACGCTTTCCAAAACTGGCGATTTGTGTGAAGGCAAAACACCAAATTAAAGGTAAGATAAGACCCTTGCCTTTAAGATAAAACTTATGTTTAAAATCACTTTTGCGGTTCTAATTTACGATCAGCCTATTGACGATATGCACTTCGTTCATACACTTGCAATAAATGTCGTAAACCAACGTTTATAGGGAACACTGCAATTCAGGCAAATCGCCTAGTAGCTCTTGATCGTAACTTGTTCAAATATCGGAATCGATATGCTTCGTTCGTAAATACGTCCTCTAATTCATTTGTAAAATGGAAATGATCATTAGTTATTCTTTAGTTAAAGAAGAATAGCTTTTGATTTAGAAAACATTTAAAAATTTTAATGTATCGGAATTTAAACCTACGTGTCTTAGAGACGATTACAGTTCTTTGATTTTTATGATTATTAAGCGTATAAAACAAAATTATTTAAATTATTTTTCGCGTGGACTTTTTGGCATTGGATTCGTTTTTGAACTCATAACTTCGAACACTTAAGACTAAATTACACAAAATAGGCATAAAATAAAGAAATTTAATATACATTTTATATGGTGACACAAAATGACGCAATATATGCCTCATACTCCTAATCAACAAAGTAGTAGAAAATGAATATACTTAATAATAGAATTGAAAATTAAAGTGTTTCTGATATGATCAACAAAAAACCATTTAACATTTTAAAAAGTCCTTTTCTCAGATTTTCTCATATGGTTAGAAAATAAATATAGAATGTAAAATAAAACTAGGGCAAAGTTAATTACGTTCGTGTTATAACCAAAATAAACGTAATAATATTTCTCCCATCAGGATATATTGATTTTTCGCGCGTACAATAAGAGGATACTAAGTATGGAACATATATAGGATTTACAGTGAGTTTAAATGTGAACTGAACTGGTAAGCTGATGTTATTTTTAGTTCTGATTGAATATTCCGATTTTAATGCAATTTTTAATATTTCTTACAATTTACATAATGTTTTATTTTACTAATCTAAGAAATTTATAAAATTCTTTCACCACGACCACGACGGTTATCCATTAGAAAGTGTAAATGCATATTCAAATTTCCTGCACCTGTCGTAGCGCAACGGCACAAACGTGCAACTGTAAACACGACAGCGTGTAGGTTTGACCACCACATGAGAAAATGTATTATCTAATATTTTCATTTCTCCGGTATGGTAAAAAGGCAAAGGACAGCATTAAGTTTCACCATTCAACATGCATTGCCACAAATTCAGCGGAGAACTGAAGTGCCGTAACACTCCTTAAAATACCCGCTGCCTTTTCGTTTCTAGTCTCAATATGCTTTCAAAGAGAATACTGACGTAGAATACATAAGAATCTAAAAAATAATATCGATACGATAAATTCTTTTTATGAGTTCAAATTATTCAAATCATGTTTTCATTTAAAATAATGCGTATATAAGTGGAAAATTAATTATAACAATTATCACCTGAGTTTACTGATGATTCGCATTGTATATTAATTAATTCGTGGTTAATATTAGCAGTTAATATGCTAATTTTGATTTCTAATTTTAATATGCTTTCAAAGAGAATACTGAAACTGTGCGATATGAATAATGTGATTTATTAAAACTATTAATCGATCATCGATACTAAAAGTTTCTTTTAATAAAATTGTAAACATTTTTGTATAGAACCATCATGAAACCTGGCTCGTAGTGATGCCTGCCCGATCTATCGATAATCTCGGTAGACGATATTCCATACGGCATTTGAACGTGTAATGTTGGGGCGTAAGGCAGTTGGTTTGGACCGTCAAAAGACAAAACTAATAATAGAAACGTGCAATTTAAGAAAGAAAGATGAAACAGATGTGATGGATGATAGAGATCTGGATTGTATTTGTGTGATAGAGAATGAGCAGGCAACCGATTTACCTGCAAGGGCACATTAAACACAAATATCAAATCTATACCAGCATACATATAGTAAATAAAAGTACTTTATTGAAAACGTATAGAAATAAAATGAAGCGGGGTTTAAACCCCGCTTCATTTTCAATTCTTAAGAATTCGCATAAAATCAGTTACAAAATAGTTCCAAAAAAAATGTGATTCATTTTCCTTAAATTCTTTATTAAAAACTTGAATATTTGAGACAATGACAACAATACCTATTGAAGAAATTTATAAATATACACACACAAGAAAAATAACCCTTATTTTTACTATTTTTGAAGTGTTATTCCACAGTTAGGAAAGAAATATACTAAATTTAAAAACCTATAGCCATACAGTTAATGGCTTAGTTGGTCAGAGCGCTTGGACGGTTTCCAAGAGGCGCGGGTTGAAATCCTGCTTCGATCATATTGTTATATGTTTTTAAATTTAGTAAAATAACCCTTACTACCGATGGGTTAAAAATAACACTTTAAAAATGTTCGAAATGAAATATAATAGAACATGATACATACAATCGGTTCGTGCTCAAATATCTCGATACAGATATGCGCAATTCATAACTGAATAATTTCAATATTAAAACGTACGGACATATGTATGTACATGACATATATACCTTCATGTATGCATCTAGTACCTTCCAAGCATCGAAGTATTATAATATTAAATTTCGACGCTCTTTTCGTTTCTAATGTGAATGTTTTTATTAAAATATAAACTAAATCAGATTCTTTCTTTCCTAGAAATAAAACATTAGTAATATTATAATTCGTTGTCATTTATTCTTGAACAATTACCAAAAATTGTCGCACGACAGCGATATTCTACAGCAATGACTCTCTTCTAGAGAGGGGGAATAAAAAACATTTATACGTAACTTAGATCCGTCACGCAATACAAAATGTCTCTACAATATAGATGAAAGTGAGGAAACGAGTGTTTTCATTCTCGGTTCTCTGTGCCTATCCTACTATGTTGGCAAAAGCGTACAGCTGTATTAAATAATAATCTTCCACTTATTTTTGCTTAACGACGCTCGTGCAATCGTGATTTTATATCGTAGAAAGATTCAATAGTAGAGAGTTTCACTAATAAAGAGTAAAATTATTTAGGTTTCATATTGTAGCATTATATATTTTTAGGTGATTATTATATCAGTTTGATTGCAAATCGATGAAACCAATAAAAACCTTTTATTTTTTTTTACAACTTTTCCAACCATCTATGTCATTATCTTCAGAAACGACACAGTCAACAAAACGAAACGGGATATTTCAATGCTTGGCATTCAGATATAGCACGAAAATGTAAAAAATCACAGTTTACTTCACGTGGCAAAAGGTTTTTCCTCTCATTATAAAAAAATCCAATGGAGTGAACGACTCACAAACCTAAGCTGGTGTATTATTTTATACTTGATCTCACCCGCAGCTTTGGTTACATAAGTGTTGTCCTTTAAAGTTCTTTTCTAAATTTACTGTCAGAGCGTATATTTTTTATAAAACTTTTTGAAATGAATATTTTTGAAATAAAAAAATGTAATTCTTTGTCAAAATATGTTTTCATATATGTTTTTCACTTTCAGGAATAGTGTTTTAGTTAGCTTTTTTTTTGACTTATAGAAGTGGTTCTTTTAAAGACTTTACTTTTTTATTCGGGTATATGCTATCACATATAACAGAAAGAGCTGTAAAGTAATCAATAGAAATCAGCATCGCATTTTGTGACACTAAATGGAATAAATTAATTTTAAAAAATAAACATTGCCAGGACTACGCAATGCAAAATGGGTTTGAAAAGAAAAAGATAAACGAAAACTAAATTCTATTAAACGCCCAAAGAAAATCTCAAACAATATTTTTTTTTTGATAACACTCGGTTTTACTTCAGTCTTGTCATTTTCGTACTAGAGTTTGTTTTAATAGTATTAAATACTACCTTTACTTAGTATTTCTTGAGGTTTAAATTATTAATTATTCAGATTGATTTCAACTGTAAGTAAACTATCATGACCTATTTCAAAACATAATTCTCGTTTGCAGATGTTCCCCTACTTTTATATAGATATTAATTGTGGTTTACTAAGTCAATTTACTATTCATTAATTTAACAAAACTTACAATTACTTTTTTTATTAAAAATCTACTTTAACAGACCTAAAATATAAAATAAATATATTTAAATTTATGTTTCTAATTCAATTTACTAACAATTTGCATATGAGTAGGTTTTTCTCGACATCGAGATGGTAAAATAAAAACGGGAGAATTCAATGAATTCGACGACAGAAGAATCGGATGGTAAGGGCGACGTTCTATTTTTCGTATCTCATTTCGCTCCATTAGCTTTACTTTGTTTTGTAGAACGTTTTCAAAAGTCACTTTTGTACATGATGAGATCTCAGAACGCATTAACTGAAGGAAATTCGTCTTGGTGCAACATTTCAATGGGAATTATGAAGATTTGTGTCTATGATTGTATTTAATTTATAATATTTTTTTGCTCATTCGTTTTGTTGTGCTTTGCAGTTTATTTTTTTTTATTCGAATAAAATACTGTATTATATATATATACTGATAACTTAACGTTTTTCCTAAGGAACTCAAAACTTGTGTTAACACTTCGTTCTTCATTGCGTTTTAAATGCCAGCGTCATTACAGCGTTTTGTCCTATTGCCAGAAATTCGTTTAGTAGTCGTGTGAAAGGGTGCTGAGCTATGACGTTCTTAATACTTATAATATATTTATCTAGAAAATTATATTGTAATAAAAAAATATTTTTGTCTACGCAATGTCTAATAGTGTAAAAAAAATCTTAGCAGTAAACGCTTTCTTAGTAAATTGAAAAAAAAAGAAATTTTAATATAATATCGAGAAATGTTTTATATGAATTCTATATTTTTTTAACTGCCATTAATCAGAGATGTGCATTTCAAACATCCTTAGTAAAAACTAAAAACATTTTTACTTAAAGTACTCCAAAATACTGTGTCTACAAACGAAAATTTTAACGAGTTCAATCAATTCAATTTCAATGTACTTATCATTTTAATCCTCTCATATCTCCAGCAACTTAGAATTTGAACAAGGAAGCAAGCGATACGTTTATCCGATTTTTATATTTGGCCCATTCAGAAATATTAATTCTCTAATCTAGAAAAAGTCAATATTATAATAAAACAAAATATTGTGAAATTTTGATCTGACCTGCAACTTTTACGTAAGAAAACTTTATATTAAAATATATTTTGATTTTTGTCGAAATTTTGCGTGTTATTCCTATACGGTACTAAATATATAATAAATCTAACAATGGACTTTGCAATGTTAAACCAGGAAACAAAAAGTATTTTAATATACCTGAATATTTTGACTGATTTATATTGAAAAATACTAAATTTAAAAACGTATAAAAATTTGGACGAAGCAGGATTTGAACCTGCGCCTCTTGAAAACCGTTCAACCGGACGGATGGCTCAGTGGTTAGAGCGCTTGAACGGTTTTCAAGAGGCGCAGGTTCAAATCCTGCTTCGTCCAAATTTTTATACGTTTTTAAATTTAGTATTTTTCTTTCCTAAGTGTGGAATAACACTTTAAAATAGTAAAAATGATTTATATTGAATTCATAATCACCGTACCTGCAGTGAAGCAGAATAATAGATACAACTACGAAAGCAAACTTTTTTAATATGGAGTACGTCTTTTATTGCCTTAAGGCCTACAGTGGCGCAGGGGTACAAGCGTGAGATCAAACGCGACAGGTTAGGAATTCGACCTCCACTCGAAGAAATGAACATTTAGTTTCATTTGTTTTGCTTTATTAATATGACAAAACGCAGCGTTAAATTTTAACACGCAATGCCGCCACAATGGTAAAAAATGAAGACCGAATTGTCTTAACACTTGGTTCAAAAAGTACCTCTGCCTACCCTACTTAGTGAGAGATACAGCGTGGAGCTAAAATAAATTAAAGAATATCTTTCGTCTCCATTATTATAACAACGTATATATTTTAGTATAACCAAAGTATGCAAGACGTCAACCCGCTTACAGGTCGGAGGTAAGACAATACCACAACTGACAGTCCAATTATCCAGTCGCGATCCGCAATGGCCTCTGTAGTCTGTTCTCGATGCGATAGTAGTTTTTACAGAAATGAGAGACAAGAAATAATTGGTTCGCTACAGAAACTTATCCGCGTTTTTTTTTTACAAGCAACGTTGAAAGTTGAAATTTTTGCTTTTATTAATATTGTATAATGAGTTGTCGATGACGAATACTTTGTTTAGATTATTTAAATATTGCGAATAATTATATATAAATTTATGAGAATATTTAATATTAGGATTGGAAATACTTATAATAAACAAAAAAATAATATGATTCTTTAACGTTTTTATTTAAATTCTAATAAAAAATATTAAACTTCCTATGATAAATCAACAAAAATTAAAATAACATTTAAAACAAAAATGTTATGTTTTTATTATTTTTAAGTGTTATTCCACACTTTGAAAAGAAAAAAACTAAATTTAGAAAACTAAAAATATTTATTAAATAGCATTTAATTAACATTAAATTTTAAATTAGAAAACTAAAAATATTTAATAAATAGCATTCTCTCTTGCCAAACGATATTTCTAACGAATTGTGTTTGGGTAGCGGAAATTTATAAAAATCTCTCTACAGAGATGCTAACAACATAAATAACTGTAACAAGCATATAAGAATTTCGACGTAGCTTGAGAGAGAAGTGAGAACGAATAGCTTAATTGGTCAGAGCGCTTGAAATGTTTCCAAGAGGTGCGGGTTCAAATCCTGCTTCGTTCAAATTTTTATGCGTTTTCTAAATTTAATGTTAAAAATATTATGTCTTCGATATAGCCTCAAAGTACTTATCTGCCTCTTCTTTATTCTGGCATTTTAATTTAATGTTTGGATCAGACCAATTGGCTTCAGTTTTGTCATACCATATGAATTTCCCTTTCAGAGATTGATCACAGTCTAACGCCAAATACACAGGTGCTTGACTAGATTCATCTATGGATAAATCTCCATGATGCAAGGTCAGGTCGGTCTTAACAAAACCTGGGTGTAATGAGTTAATTGATATATTTCTGCCTATTTTTGCTTGCTGAATTCTAGTTAAGGCGCATATAGCAATTTTCGATATACGATAAGCAAGCAAAGCGGTTGAAGCAAAATCGTCTTCATTCAAAGTATTATTTTGAACTGATTCCAAAAACCAATCTACAAATTCATCAATTTCTTTGATTTCCAAATTCTGATTCGTAAGTCTTTCAATCCAGTAGGTGTTTTTTAAATTCGATATGTGACCACAATCGCTAGAAATGTTAACGACTCTTGCATTATCATTTAGTAATGGAAATAAGCAATCTTGAATATTAAAATAGCTTTTATAATTGACATCGATAACGCGCTTGGCCTCCACATAAGTTGTCTTGCTAAAATCCTCCGGTATAGTAGCGGCATTGTTAATTAATATATCAACACCTAAGTGTTGTCGTTTCAAATGTTTCGCAAAATTTTCAAAAGATTGTCTGTCAGTTATATCTAACTGGTGGAACAGTGGATTGAATCCTTCTTCTTTTAGTTTTTTTATAGCTTCTTCTCCCCTATTTATGTCTCGAGCAGTTAAATACACTATTTTAACTCCACGTCTGCACAGTTCTCTCACAATTCCGAAACCGATTCCTTTATTAGAACCAGTTACTACAGCAACCTTGTCGATCATTATGACTCGACAGGCGACGTCCGACTGAAGGTTATTTCCGGACGTTGCATCTATTTATGTATGTATGAATCATTGTTTTGTATTATCGAACGTTAGATTGTGATGTGTAGATAAGTATTATTGTTTAATTATAGTGTACTTAAATATGAAATATATAATGAAATATTAATAATTTATATTAATAAAAATAATATTTTCGTATGTATATTTCATAATGAAACAATGCAATTAAATTATGTATTTGCTTTCTTAACATTAATGACATCTTATATGAATTTTGATTTCATTAAAATGTAACATCTCAATTGTTCAGGTTTTGCCCTTTTTTTAGAAAGAATATAAACATTCAAACGTAACGGGATTTGAAACGCTTCAGCTTAATAAGATATTTACACATCACATATAATGCAAATTTATGTTTATTTCAACAACATACTAAATTTGTACACATAACTGACACGTTAATTACTTCGTGCAATATATGTATTAGCTACATCGATCATTAACATTGTTTATATAACACTTCACGTGAACTATTGTACAACAAGTGGCAAACACACTCTGACTACTTATGTACCATATAATGATATTAAAATATATCTATGTTAAAATAGTTTGTAAAACTTAATATTGCTATGATTTACACAAATCAAGGTTCGAATATTCGTTTAGATAGAAATGTTAATATTTCAATCTCCAGTAACGCTTAACTTTAGATTTTTAACTTCGCAGTTATAACCTGTTTGTAAAGCAGTTCTGATGAGAAAATCCGCTCAGAAGGACCAGTTCTAAAATACAATTCCTATACTTCATTTCAATTAAATCAATAAATTCATATAGATATACATATTTCCCGAGTAAATATCAATAGTATTTAATTCCACGCTTCATTATCATTATCTCTTAAATTACTTATCTCATTTTCATAAAACATAGCAAAAAAATAACAACATAGCTAAAGATTTTTAATAAGAATACTACAATCAAATCAGTTTATTCATTCAAGCTACGTTGCCATAGACAGACAGACAGGTTAAACTCATAACACCCCTCTTTTTGAGTCAAGATGTTAAAAATAAGTTTCATTTAGAGTGCACTTTATCATTGAGTGGCATTATCTACAGTACGATCAATTAAAACAATTGTTTATTAGTAAATACATCTGGGAACCAAAAAGCGAGACACTTCATTCCCACTAAGACGTTTTCCACTTACAGTAAAAAGAATCTGTATATTATTTCTACATATAACACATAGATATTAATAAGGATTAGATACAAAACTAACATCCTACAATTCCCTAACCGTACACGTATGTGAACATAGTTAAAATCTAAAATCAATAATCCAAAGTAAGTGATCTATTTACTCACAATGAATACTAAACGCTTCCATAATATTAACAAACATTGTTTACCATATGTCATCGTAAGTATCGTCGAGTTCTCGAATCGAAATTTAGCATGTATTTGATATTTATTTATAATACAGCCGTTATTTCGTTCATTACCTTCTTCACTACATGGACTATGGACTATCCAATATAAAAAATCAATTTGAACCATTAGTTCCTCAGATTTGTGTACGTAATCAAATAAAGTGATCCGCTTTATTATTTTATTTTAGAATTATTAACTCTTTGATTTGATGACCATAGAACATTAAAAAATGGTCTTCAAATCATAATATAAATAAACCTATATCATAAACATTTTTTAAAATATTCATTTTTTTAAAGCAATTCATGATTAGGCAATGAAACGCAGTCGTCTTCGGAACGCAGTTTGGATGTAACTTAACTTAACTTAGCTTTATCCCTAGCGGGGTAGGCAGAGAGAACGGAGCGCTACGGTCTCAGCATACCTATTTCGCCTCGTCCACTGTCATTACCCTCTTCATACATGCCCTCCGAGGGTCATGCTTTTTACGTGACCTTTCTCCAGTATCGTAGATACTGTGTTTTCGAAAGTCAACCGAGGTCTCCACCTCCCTCTCTTACCACTCACTTTTCCTTCATAGATCTTTTTTGCCATTCTCTCTTCACTCATTCGCTCGTCGTGCCCAAACCACCTGAAACCCCAAAGTTTAGATGTGTGACTACTATATTTAATTGTAGGATTTATTTTATGCAAAGAATAATGAATATAAACTGTATTTAAACATATAAATTAATGTTCTGAAATATATATCTTTTGTATTAAGAAAAATAAACTTTTTTCAGGTTTACTTTATTTTTTATCTATTCTATTCCTCTTCAGTGATTTTTGTACGAACAATATTTTATACCTTTTAAGGTACATAACCCTAAAAATCACAATACTATAAGAATATCAGAATCAATTTACTAACAAATAATTTCTTCTAAAACCAAGTAATCATCGGACGTAATTTGCTAGTTTCATGAAGTGAACGTGTAGAACAACCAAACAAAAACATATTATCATCTTACTACAGCAAATAATTTCATTAATCTCTGAATGAAAGAAAAGGTTCTTTCTGCATTCCGAATAGTGAAAGTACCTTGTATGACGTTGTGATCGAGAGCTTTTTTTTGGGTATAAATTAAAATATACGGTAACATAGATGTGGCAAGTCCGCATTTTTTTTGTTGTGTTTTTAGAAGCTCGACAGATTTTTTTTTCAAACTAGAATATTTATTTATCTATTTTTTTTTCAGCTTTTCGCTTTATCACGCATATAGTAGAGGCCCACCGAATAAGAAATAATAAAAAAAACTAAACAATAGTTTTTAATTTAGTATTTTTCTTTCCTAAGTGTGGAATAACACTTTAAAAATAGTAAAAATACTAATGATTTCATGCCCGTATGTTTAAAAATATCCATTATTATATCAGCCAACTGAAGGCCAAAATTTGTCGATGCTGTGTATGAAACACATGAAAGTTTGATATCATCACTAACCCAATAGACTTATTGCATCATTTTATTGACATTTACTAGTTGAATTTGTGGCTCAACTAAACTTGTATTGCTTCTTTTTTACCGAGAGATACGAATCATTTTGAATATATAGAAGGTTACCTATATGCTTGAGGCTTAAGGGCTATCGTGGCACATGGGCACAAGCATGCGAGCGTAAACGTGACAGGTTGTGGGCTCGATCCCCACTCGAGGAAATAAAATATTTATTATTGTCATTGTTTTTCTTTATTTCTTTAGTTTCCCGCTGTATCGCGTATTAAAGGATGTTTGAAACAAAAATAATAATATACAATAAAAATAAAGCGTAGGTGTATGGGGGAAAGCAAAGATAAGTATTTAAGGCTCACATAACATTCTCTACTTTGGTGCAAAATTTTAAATATATATGACTCGCAGTCACGTTTACGCGTTACTTTGTAACGAAACAGTTCTATGTTTATAGATTAGCTGCGCCTTTCAAAACTGGCGATTAGTGTGAAGGCAAAACACACAAAATATATTTTTAAATGAAAAAATCTTAACCGGATTAATCGCGTATATTGTGTAAGCGGTAGTATTAATTATGAATTGTAAGGGAATGAGATGTTGTTATGATTATTGAAACATAGTGTTAAAAAAAAAGAAGGTGTTATGACATTGCTACTAGTAAATATAAAAAATAAATATAATAAAATTAATAATTGAATGTGTTGTAAATTAAATATTTTACTAATGATTACAAAATTTGCTAGCTTAGAGTTGCTTAGTAAAATAATAGGAAACTATTAGTTGTACTTTTGCAGGAGTCACTTCCTGTTAAAATTATAAATAGTTTTATAATGTTCGTAATTTAAAAACAAAAATATGTTTAATACAATTTGAGTTTGTGGGATTTAAATGTAATACCATAATTAATGATTTGTAAGTCATAAATAAAATATATTGTTAAAGTGGTGGCAGCACTGAAACTGTTTATTGTAAATTATAATTAAAATGTAGGGGACTTCCGTCGAGCTTGGGTTATATAAAAGCTTCAAATCATTATTAAGGGATTCATTCCCAACGTAGTATCAGCAATTAATAGTTCTAAGTAATTGTAGACAAGGTAAAAGTTTTTCAGTGATAGCAAAGTAAAGTAGTAGTAGTAGTAGTAGTAGTATAAAGTGAATAGTATTAAATGCAGTGTAAATAAAGTGAATAAGAAAGTGAAGGTCTATAATACAACTACCCCGCGGAGTGAGGTCATCCTTTCAATTGAATGATAAACATTTTTGAAAACCCGACGGTTCTATGGTGGATAGACAAATGCCACCTCAGTCTACCCGTGACCATGGACTACGGTAAAGTATTCTTTTACCGTAGTCCGTGGTCACGGGTAAACTGTGGTGGCATTTGTCTGTCAGTTATATATAATTATTATGTGAGACTACCGCCAACGATTTCTTAATTGCCTCGCGTACTACCCAGGATTCTGGTCTGGTGTGTTTGAGACTTTATTTTTTTTAAAAGTGGGTCCTTGGTGGTAGAAAGTTTCCAACCATCTTCTCTATTGAAATTAGGATATTTCCTTATGGATCATTATAGGGATATAGCGAGTATATGGGGTCTATCAAACCTGATGTAATGGTTGAATTTATTCGCTGTGTGCTCACACACTGCTGACTTTGATACAAGTCAATTCTTTTTTACTATTTTTAAAGTGTTATTCCACACTTAGGAAAGAAAAATACTAAATTCCAAGTCCATTCTTGACATCGGAGATGTGTTCCTTCATCCTTATACTGATGTTATTTTCTCTTTGACCTATATATGATAAGCCACAGTCACAATCAAGTTTGTATACACCTGCATACTCTAAAAGAATATTACTTTTCACTGGTCTCAAGAATTGGCTCACTTTCAAGTTAGGCTTGAATGTGGTTTTAATATAAGCTCTTCTTAAGATGTTACCAATCCTGTCTGTAACTTCACATATGGTAAAAGTGCCGAGTGTCTCTCAACTGTGGGTGGGTAGTTGGTCTTCTTATAACGCTGACAGCAACCCACGCAAACAACTTGGATATTGTTTCCTGTATA
>DWMZ01003169.1:0-13085 GCA_018249855.1 Eueides tales michaeli | reverse complement strand
TGTCCCTCGGCCCACCTGGCCTGCTCACTGAGCGTCGTGCAGTTGAGTAGGTGGTCGCCTCTCGGGAATTTTTCCGCCCAACGGCCATCGATTCTCCTCGCTATGCGTCCTTCCTACTGCCACTATTTATTAGCAATTAATTAAACATTATTATATAGAAATTACTTAATGTAGCTTAGTATAACAAGTTGTGACATTAAATTCGACCATTCCCTAAGAAAGTCTATTGATTGAAAACTTTATGTATTAAATATAATACAAAACAAAAATATTAAATATAATACAAAACCAAACATTTTAATTTCTAATATGTATATCAAATACTATACTGCGATAGATTTACTTGCCCAACTTTGTGATTTATCCTGAAAGATGTAGCACACAAAAGAGATGTGTTCATCTCGTTCATATATAAGATAATTCCTACCAGATTACCCTTTAAAATTCATAACAGATGAATAAAAAATATCAAATATTATTTTAATTTAAGAAATTATACTCCCACTATATGAGTTTTGCATTGAATTTTATTTTCGTTGTGTAGGTACAATATAATCATGATATGAGCTACGAGGATATTTGAAATTGAATTATTTATTTTCTCTAAATACGATAGTGTACCAGATCTATTTATGGCACATTGACATTTGATATTTCAGTTTCTATGGGCGTAAGCCATTAAGTAAACAAATTGATAGTAAACACAATAGTTATTTTTTTATTATATCAAATATATTTGTATTTTAACTTGTTTTGATTAAAAAAATATGTAAATGAAGCTCGCCTATCTAACTACCATCGTTGAGTTCCATCATTTTTGACACAATATCCCAAATTAAGGTGGAAATTAGGTAGCAAGGCATCTTGGATCTAGAGCTGCTTAATGTCTTCAATCTCAATATCTTCAAATATTTTACATTTAGAAGCGCTGACACAAAAACTTTACTACTACTACTATTACTTACTACTTTAGGTTCCCAAATTCCCCTGCCATGTGCGGGATACAGCGTGAAGCTGAGTATGAGTATGAAACAAATTCAAAAAACAAAAATGTGATCTCACGACCATCTCAAGTAAGGTCGCAAACTTGACAAATGTGCTATTATGCTAAATTTAGCTAAGCCTCATAATAGTAAAACATAAAAAATAAAGTTCAGATACGATAACAATGTATAATACAAAATTATATTTAATCCGATTTTGTTCTACTCAAGCACAAGCGATACAATTCAACGCGTCCAGATTACTCTATTGTGGTGGGCGGGCATTGTATCAAAATACTTCGTACTCAATTTCCTAAAGCCTTATAAGGAAAGTTAATAGTTATATACAATGTTATTTGTATCTGGGACTTCCTGACCTTTTGTATAAACTATTAAGTATAGCACTATAGGCGATAGCGATAGGTATTAATGTAAAGGATCTCATTACAGCGCTTTGCGCAAGTAAGTAAGGCTTTTCGACATCGATCACAACATGATTGCTCTAGTATGGTCTAATATAATAATGTTATACTGACACTACAGACATTTCTATGAAACTTGAAAATTCTTAAGTGCTTGTAATGGCCTAATTGAATAAAGAATATTTTGATTTTTGTTATTGCACAAACTCGGTTGTTTTTTTCAATTATTTTTTATACTATTTCCTACATAATACGCAAGAATCAAATTTTAACCTGCCCTATATTTCTGTTTCCGTAACAGTCACATTTTTTAAAATAATTACTATAAAAAATATTAATTTACAGCTAACATTTTATTTAGCAACACGAATGCGACCTTTGAATAACGCCTATCGGCTATAGAATATTTCTCGTAATTACTAAAATATATCACATTCCGACTAAGATTTGGAGTGAATTTGTTAATATTAATTAATTAGCGTAGTACCGATAAATTCCTTCAGTATCATAAATTAAATAGCTTTGGTGGATTTATGATATTATTAGATAAGAGATTTACTCGCGATTCTGTTTGGTAATATTTATTAATATTTTTATATTAGTTTCACTTAGCTTATAGGAAGTATATCCCCGGGTAAGCCATAGGGTAGTGCTTAGACAGGTTCCCTAGTTTTCGTCCAATTTTCGAACATATTGCGTCTAGAGTGGCGAATTCAACGCCGCACTTTATTTTGCCTGCCTGGCCGGCTGTGGCGTTCGTGTGAATGTAAACGCGACTCGTGGAAATGAAATATTTATTTTTTTTTTTCACTTGAATTGTCAATGTTTTTATTTATATGCTCTGCTAACAAGGTAAAATGTGACATTGAGTTTCGCCACTCAACACAAATTGCCTCAAATTCGGCGGAAAATGGGGAACAGAACGGAGTGCCTCAACATTAATGTTCCCATGTGCGCGAAAAAACATTATTTTGTAAATTATTCATACAATTTTTATTAGCCTCACATTAGTAGTGTCCTACACACCTGCTATGTACGTGTAGGTAGTTAGAGAAAATCTTGAAAATTAGTGTTAAGACACTTCGCTACTCGTTTTCCGCGGAATTTTAAAGGTCTACATAGTACGTGTGGAAATAATTCTTCTGCTTTGCATTCGCATTGCCAATCGCCTTTTATACTAATATATTTTTCTTATATAATAATGTGCTTATTTTATTTTATATAAAGATACAAGGCTAGCTAAGTAAGCGTGGGGGCTATGAAAAGTTCTGAAGATCTCTCAACCAACTACAAAACATTTTATAAAAAAATATAATGATTATTTTATATAATATATTTCTCTACCTACATAAAAATATATCTCAAGACCATTTTCTTTCAGCCTCACTCTTTCCACGCGCAAGTAGAGTGAAAAGAAAACACCTAGTGCTAGGACATTACGAATTTCCATCTAATTTTAGAGATATTGTGTGTTGATTAGCGACAATTAATACCGCACTTCGTCTGAATTTAACATTTTTTTATTTAATTTTTGTATTATTAAATTGTTTATATTAGAGAATTTATCACATACCTTTTGTCCTTGATACAGGTTCCGGTACCAGTACCCATCTATCCCGCGGGAGGCGTACGGGCGAGTCATCACCAAGGCTCCCCCAAATGTTGTCCGCACACCTGACTATGGAGAGGTAGGCTTGTTATTATAGTATATTATAATAATAGCTAATAAATTGAAAACAATAGTATGAACCCTAGGGAACCTTTGAGGACTCTTTGTTTTCTAAATTCCAACTAATTTTCGAGACACGTTGAATGGTAAAATTTAACGCTGCAATTCAATTAGTTACCAGAGCGAGAAAATGAAATTAGTTTATTCTCCAGATTTTGAATTAAGCCCACAACGGTCACATACACGGTACAGTCTGATACTACCAGTGTTTAGATATGTTGTAGTGCACTTTGCACGCTGTTGGGTAGCAGAACTCAATATCTTATTTAAGCCGAGAAAATTTAACACAAACATCTCGTTTCCCCGAAGGAGAATCAAACTGACCAGTGTCCCGTTTTTCGCAACGCTATACTCATCGGACTGTACCGCGATTCCCATAAAAGAATTTACATTTTATCTACCCCAGCACCTGCTCGTGTATTTTACAACGTGGTTTACACGATTGTTGATTTATGAAGATTAAACTATGCTATAATTGTGCTTGAGATCTCTTGAATCTTTTGTGAAAACTACATTAAAATTAACTCCATAATTCGAAAGATTATGGCATAAAGTTGTAGAAATCAACTCCATTTTGTAAAGTAACGATTAAATCTTGATTTTGCACAAAACAGTCGGGTGAATATTAAATAATTACAAAGTATCTAAACAAAGCCCACAAGAGTTCCTTATAAAACTTATTCTGTAATAATTAAGCGTGTTTCGTCATCGAACGAGGTTGGGTTGGCGGTTTGATGAATTTCATAAAAGTTATAGGTCAAGGGCGTGAACAAAAAGTATTAGCGTTTTCGTTTGGTACCGTCTAAGCCTGTAGGGCCTGCAGGCTAAAAATACTCATAGGGCGCCGCAAAAAATGCTTTATACGTAAACTTTGTCTATTAAACTGGTAAGCGTTTGCGTTATTGGTTTTTTTTTTCTATTATTTGTGTAAATAAAAAGGTTAGGGTCCTTAAGTCACAATATATAATGCCTCAAATTTGGCGAAATGTGGGGAACTGAACGGACTGTCCAGTGTCCAGACACCAGCTTCCCAGGTTATTGTTAGACACTATTTATTGATTTCACTGTGAAGCCTTTTAGGGGTTTTTTTTCAGTTCACGTTCTGATAGTGGTCTAGTGTACTAACTTTTTGTTTTGCAACAAAGACCCCACTCTACAATCAATGTTACAAAAATGTGGCAGTGCGTGTGGAACAGATTTTCTTGTCTAGATTCTCTCTGATTACACCAAAATATACGGGATACAGCGTGAATATTTTATTGTACACTATTTTATTCTATTTTTGATTTTAAATAATAAATATTAAATATGTTTTATGCGTTTACGGTGATTTTTGTTGAATCGTGACGTCTAACTATAGTCGTGGTGATTCTAGTTTAAATCACTCCTCAACGGACTAAATTTTTTTTTCTCATTGTCTGTTTAGCTATAGAGCTAAATAGAAGCCCATGTCAAGAATATCTGAATGAATTGAAAATCATAAAAATTTGGTGATTTTCTACAATTTGCTGTTTATGCCTACCTACTTTACGTGGGGGATAAAGGCTAAAACTAAAAAAAATGGCCTATACAATATTACAATAAACCTACTTACATGAAAGTTACTAAGAGATTCTGCACGAAATGTAAACATATATTAATAAAATAAATCTTAATTATCATTATTACTTTGAATCTCCTCGCTTTTTAAATATAACAAAAATAATAATAAGCATAATTTGCAAAATGCCTGAGAGCGACAGGTTCTAGGTTCGATTTCCACTCGAATAAATGAAATATTTCATATTTTAAAATGAAATGTTACATATTTTCATTTCTTCGTTCTGGTAACATGACAATGTGCGGCGTTGAGATCCGCCACTCGACACGCAATGCCTTATATTCAATGTAAAGTGGGGAACGGAAAAGAATGTCTTAACAATAGGTTCCCCACGTTCCCTCTGCCTGCCCTGCCCTATGTGTGCACACAGCGTGAAGCTTTAAAAAAAACAATTTCAAGAATTAAATAAGTAGAGCAAGGCTAATGCCGTTCCTTTGCATACAAACAGTTGCACTACCCACATAAACCACTTACTTATTCTCATTATTTCTTACACTAATGGTCTTAAGATCCTTGCTAGCTTCAAAATACTCTAGTACTAGAGTTAATTGCTTTGTGTAAAAAATGCATATTTTCTAATGTAAAAGAAGTGTTATAAAGAATTAACTATGCTTTTAGCATATTAGACTCTATATATTATGACTATAATATAATTAATGTTAACAACAAAAACTGTTAATAGTTTCTATATAAAATGAAAGCGTTACTTGGTGCACCATCCATTTGTAAATTATATAGTAGTGAGATTGATTCCAAGTAGGGGGAGTGAAATATTTTCATTTCTCCGCTCAAATGAAGCTCATGACGTTGAGTTCCGCCACTCTGTTTCCGCCACACATCCATATCTCTTATTTAGCAAAGAACAGAATAAATTGATACTATATTCTGTATACCTTTGCAGGATAAAGCAAATGAAAAAATAATTAGTACTGAAAAAAAATACTTACCGTAAATAATTCAAACACAGTCAAATAAATAAAAGGCAGGCGATACATCAAAGTGGGGGATGAATAAAATGCAAAACAAAAGGCAATTGTATTAGAGAGTGTTTAAAAACCAAATAAATGTGATTTATGTAAGAAACGAACGAGCTTTGATGTTTTATATTCAAAGGTATACAAATAATCTGTTTCATTTATTCAATGTTGGATGCTATTTTTATCTACGTCTCTGGTTGATTGATAATATATGTATTGATACACGAGAATTAAGTTTAATATCATTTTATATATATATATATATATATATATATATATATATATATATATATATATATATATATATATATATATATATATATATATATGAAGAGGTAACATTTTACAATGTACTCTTTCTACCGCGTTATTTATAATTACAAGTACGATTTAAATATATTTTTTTAGCTTCACGCTGTATCCCGTACATGGCAGGGTAGGCGGCAAACTTAAGTTAGGAAACTCAGGCTTATACTTAACTAGTGTTAAGACACTCCGTGCCTTTCCCTGCTTTCCGACAAATTGGAGGCATTGCGCGTAAAGTGGCGGATCTCAACGCCGCGTTCTGCCTTTTTACTAGAGCGAAAAAATGAAAACGTTAAATATTTAATTTGAATATAAATATTTTGATCGAACCCCTAACAGAAATAAAGAACAATAAAAAAAATCTTAACCTTGCTTTCTTCTTTTTGTACAAAAAATTATAGCTGTACGCTGCAGAGGTAACCTTATGTTAAGACACTCCGTTCCACAACTATCGCAAAATTTTCAAGACATAAGATATTTGAATATACAAGCATGGAAATAAAAACAACTCATTTCTCTGAGTGGGGATCAAATTCATGGCCGTTGCGTTTACAGTCACATGCTGGATGGTTGTGCCACGACGGCTTAAATAGATATGAAGTGGATTCATAAAACCGTTTCTTATTCTTAAAGTCCATATATAGAATGTATGCACAAATCTTATCGTCCTTTTAGGATGTTATAATTCAAAATATAAAAATGGACCACGACACCAAAAAAAATCAAGCTTCCAAGTGAACATAGCTAAAAATAGGAGCATTAATTCATAATTTTAGCTACTTTTTGTATGAAAGTCGCCGCGTAATCAAAAGCTTTACGGTATTTTTGGGGGACTCACAGTAATAAAATTTGACAAAAAGTAAGAACTAAAGAAAACAAATTGAAAAGTGTAAATTTATAGGTGTTAATAGGATAGGAAAAATAATTACTATATAATTACTATCTTAAATTTGTAGTTCATTTCATAGAAAATAAATGCATACACCCGCAAACTGAAACTTGTCAAGTTTTGCAAGCTTATTTCTTGTTTACTACTCAATTCTGAGTAAAAAAATTACAATCCTGAAATTTGTACGAAACTTGACTGGCGTTTAACCGTTTTTTTTTGCAATATTCCTACCACAAAGTAACCACATCAAATTATAAATATAATCAAATGTCATATCAATTATAATAAAGCATACCTATAATCTTCAATATACATAGCATTAAAATAATTATACCGCACAATCCGTAAATCCAACCTTTTCACATTTGGAGAGCAAAAATTATATCTTCTGCGTAGGCGTCATCGTAGGCGTTACAGTATAAATTAAGAGACGAATATTAAAAGCTTTAATAATAAAAATCTAGTGTAAATAATAAGAACCAAAGTTATAATTAAGTACACTGTTTCTTTCGAACCGTCCGCGTGTAACAATTTTTTTTAATAAAATTGAACTTGTGACACAAAAAAGCTTCCGTTAATTTTTCATTTGTAGGTAATATAATAAAAAAAAAATACTAATACTGAGTTAAATCTTTAAGAATATATAGTGAATACATTTCAACCACTGTTTTGTTTAATTTTCTCAGTTTTATACTGATTAGATAATATTTTCTATACACAAATCATTATAGAGTGGTATATAATTTTTTTTTATCATATTTTCATACTATAAGTAAAAAAAATATATCTGAATTTCTATATAAAACTTAAATAATTATATAGTATTTTTTGTCGTAACTTTTGAGATTCCTCTTTAAGGGCCTTCACGTTATTCCCCGCATATGGCAAGATAGGCAGAGGGAACTTGAGAATATAGTGCTAAGACACTCCGTTCCGTTCGCCATTTTCCACCGAATTTGAGGCATTGTGTGTCGCTTGGCGGAACTCAAACCCGCGCTTTGCCTTGTTACCAGAGCGATCATTCTGCCCTACGACAGGCATTAAACATTTTTATTGTCACTATTTTAAAATTATATTTTTTAATAAGTATCACTATCTTAAGATACGAAACGAAATATAAACAATAATGTAGAGTTTTGATTCTAAAACATTCAAAATTGTATCAAAATTATCATTTATTCATACATAACTCTAAAACAATAGTAAAATTTTATTATATTCCACAAAATAACCTTTTTCTCTTTTCAAGTCTAAATATATGTTCTAATCGTGGTGTCCTACAAATAGGTACCTAAACTGATCAGTGTGGGTCGCTTGTTTTGTTTAGTTTTGCATAAAAAGCAATGTTGGCCTGCCGTCATAGGTTGATGGGTAGACCTAAGGGCTTATAAATATGTATAGTATGTTAGCCCAAGACGTGTATGCGGGAACAACCGCAGTAGACACATTACATAAAGTTTTGTTGCAATCATATGTATTGAATATATTTATTTGATATTGAACATTTATTTAACTGTAATTATACTTGAGTTAAATTGTTAGCACGATTTATTTTTAGGTTATTTTTAATTTTTCTTTTTAAAGTTTGCTTCGGACAAACTTTAAAGTTTATTTATTATAATTTCGAGCCTGTCGTTGCGTAGGGGCTCAAGGTTGCAACTGTAAACTGTAAATAAATGAAGTATCTAATCTTTTTTTCGCTTTTATAACAAAAAAATAATTAATTTCATTATTATTATACACCTTGAGTATTAAATGAGATGTGGATAGTGATAAATTTCTGCGTCATCATGTTTCCACTAGTGTTATAAATATATAGATTGTGCAACCGTGCCTCAATGACTTTTACTTTTTATATCATATCATATTTTGTTTACAAAATTTAATGTGTTATCACATGCTATTGCATGCTACTGAAGTCTATATATAAAAAATATTTTTAAATCTTGTGACGTAATGGCACAATGTCTGTTTACGTGTTCTTTTTCTATTAAGGGTTCTATCAAGCTTATTCCCCTTATCTAATAAGAAGACAAAGCGCAGCGTTGAGTTACGTTCAACACACAATTTCTTGAAAATTAAGTATGATAGTGGAGTGCGAAATGTCTTAATACGCAAACAACGTAAAGCTGAAAAAAAACCCCAGTTATGTCACGATATTTGCAAAAGCTTTGTTTCGTTGCATACTTTTAATAATATTTGATTAGATAATAAAAGTTTTACTGTAAACCTGAAATATAAATTTATGTTATTGATATAAGAAATAACGTGCTATATTATAGCACGGAGTGAAACTAAAAATAAGATCTTAAATTTGGCACGTTTCTTCATCGGCCCTGTGGCGCAACGGATAACGCGTCTGACTACGGATCAGAAGATTCCAGGTTCGAATCCTGGCAGGGTCGGATTTTTTTTATTTTATTATAAATATGTGTATAAAATAACATAAAATTATAAATGTTTTACAATTTCACTTACATACTTAAAACTTTTATTAGTTATCTAAATTGTATTTTTATATTAAAAAATACTCATTGCTGAAAGTTATATATATATATATATATATATATATATATATATATATATATATATATATATATATATATATATATGTGTGTGTGTGTGTGTGTATTTGAGGATTGTTGTTGTACAGAAGCACTAGCGCGTGACTATAAATGCGTCAGGTTGTGGATTCAACCTTACTGGGGGAAATGAAAAATAATATTTTCAAAACAATTTTTTAATATTTTCATACAAGGCAAAGTGCTGCGTTGAGTTCCGCCACTTAACACGTAATACTTCAAATTAAACGAAAAGTGACAAGCGGAACAGTGTTTTAACACAAGGTTTCCAATTTCTCTTTGCCTACCCTACCATCTGCGAAATACAGCGTGAAACTAAAAAAAAAAATACAAATTATATGTATATTATAGTATATACGTCTTAACATATGGCTTAATAACTACAAAGTACAGTCTTTCAAATTTGTGTCTAGACAATTTTGTAAAACTAAATAGACTGTGTAGAACTTTAACGGCAAGTTCTATGATGCTACCATGAATGGCGTCAGTTAGTGCTAGAACAATGCCGTATATAAACTGGCGTTTTTAAAAACTGCTGTTAAATGTGACTGTGTCTTTATATAAGAAAGGGAAAAGATGTTATTTCTTTTCTTATTTTTTTCACTTTTACGCTGTTTCTCGCTCATGGCAGGATAGGCAGAGGAAACTTGCGAACCAGGTTTTAAGACAATTCATTCCGTTCCCCACTTGCCACTAAATCCGAGGCATAGCGTGTTTAGAATTAGTAGAAGATGAGTTTTAAGTAAAAATTAAATATAAAAATGTACAAATAGTTAGTCTTTATGTACAATACAGTTCACATGTAATATTAGAAAATAAAATACATAGCCTAACAGTCTTCAAAACAGGGAAATCGAGACCTCAGTTTCGACTTTTGAGAACAAAATGTGATGAAATTAAACACCCGAAGACTTTTACGGAATTTATATTTCTTCCCAGGACCAAATACTGTTCATCTTGTACAATATGGCTCTTAAATTAATATACAATATAATATTTTATTTCCTTCTTCGGTCCAAATCTTCAATATATTCGGCTCCAAAAAGCGTAATTTTTGCAGTGCCATCTTGTGGTAACTCTATTAACTAATTTTCAAAACATAATTTATTTAAATAAAGTGGCCGATTACACTTTTACAATACAATTATTGCTAATATCAAAATTGTAAATCTAAAATCATTACAATATAGATAATATTGGGAGATCACGTGAAAAGCAAGAGGACGTATGAAAAGAGCATGTAAGAAGAGGATGAGACAAAAGACCAGATATGGAAAAACTTTGGTGTGTAAAAAAAATATTGCAATACAAATTGATGTACGTAACCATTAAAAATATATAAAACATTACATATACATTTGCTCCGTTACCTCTAACGTAGCTTAAAGCTGAAAGCGCTTTGACATTTAATAAAATGGTTGTCACTGACTTTTAAAAGTTAAGTAAGGTAATTTCCGTCGGTATCTTGATGTCTAAAGTACGATAATAGTACAACAAAGCCACGTAATAGAGCAATTGACCTTTCAGTTTTGCTTTCAGGTTGTCTTGAACAGGGTTGCCATTAAATATATACAGTGAAATATTTACATAATTTTTCTTAATTGCTTAAAAAATATTACCAATTTCGATTTTTCTCACATTTTGCTAAAATTTAGAAAAGTATAAAATTTTGAACGTAGCGGGATTGGTCCCAACGCCTGCCCCGTTGAAACCGCCTAAGCGTTGTGGCCAGCAAGCATTACGACCTCATCAAGCTTTGTCAAAATTCTTATACGCATATTTTACGAATCTCACTTACTCTCTTGTTTTAATATCATTATCACTTTCATGACAATATCTATACATTAAAAACTGACGTAACTTTTTTATTTATTAACCAATTTAAATAAAACAAATACTAAATTGTGAAGAAAGATTGTCAAGCTATTTTAAAGAGAGGTTGTTGCAATAATGAAAACTTCATTTATATCTTGGGCAGCTGTTTCTGAGATTAGCGCGTACGAAGGCACAAATAAAAATACAAATAGATAAACAGACAAATAGACAGACAGAAAATTTGTAAAAAGACTATTTTATCCTATTATATTAATAAACTTATAAGTTTTTTTTAAATATATCTTCCAAGTACAAGATACAGATAGTGATCAGTTACGTTTATTATAAGTATAGACTTTGAACATTTGTAAATTCGCACTTGGAAAGAAATATAATTATTTAGAAAACACAAATATTTACACGCGATATTTAAACCGCGGAGTTCAAATTTTTAAATAAAATATATTACTTACTGACTTAACACGCAATTTAAGAAAAAAAAAGTGATAAAAATGATTATCAAAGAAATATCTTTAAAATACATTTTGTCAACCCTATAAATTGGTACTACCCACGTAAAGCCAAACCCACGTTCTAAATCAGGCGTCAATAATTTCACAGTACTTAATGATAAAATACGATTCCAGAATCCCACGCTGTGTACTTACTTAGCAGAGCACAAAGGGAAGATACTTCAATCTGCTGTGTATATGCTGTCGTGCAACAGTAACTTGTAGGAACGAGCCGGAGAAAATATATATAGTAGAATTAAACGCTGAAAAGATCATTTTATCATTATTCTTACAGGAAAACAGAAAAATGACCAAATGTATAGAAGAATGTAAATGACAATTGAATTTGTTTTAAAATTAAAATGATATTCACTTTTCCTTTTTAATAATAGGGTTAATGCTGTAGTATAAACAGAGTGTTATAGGTACCTAGAGTCAAGAAAAATTAGGAAAGCTAAGTAGATAAACCTGTAGATTTAAGGGGCAGTAAATTTGCATTTGTAGGGAGGTAAAAACGGCAAAAATGAGACAAAATATAAAAAATAAATGATTTCTTTTCTTACATAACATTTCTGTATATAATAAATATTACATTGGGTTATTAAATATTGAATGGAAAACATGCATTGCGTTGCATTTTTCATAAATTCATAGGAGCATGTTTGAACATTGAACGTTAGCATGATATCGTTGAGCGCAGACGTGCCTAATAAAATGCACAAATAATGGCCAGTTGTACTAATTCATGACATGCTCATGTGCTTACTGTACGGTTATGGATATTTTGCGCCTGTCGGCGCAGGGGCACAATCCTGTCGCCGTTAACGCGACAGGTAGTGAGTTCGATCCCCACTCAAGGTAAAACATTGAGCTTCGCCACTCAAAACGCAATACCTTAAGTTCGGAAAAGAAGAAAAGCAAAGAATTGGCTGTCGTCTTTTTAATATTTTAAGTAAAATCAAATAATTTTATATCATATGTAACGTCTTCCTGGACTTTAATTGCTATAATGAAATATGTCACTTTGTGAAAATGTATTTTAATACGCTAGTAGTATAACATGGTTTAACTTGATATGATTTCTTTAAAAAAATCTTCTAGAATTTCTTATTTGTTATTATAGTTATATGAATAAAGATTTATATCTTTATTCAGTTACAATAAATTAAAAACATATTTTTGTGTAACAAACAAGAATTTCTATAAAATTTAGATTATTCATAATAATTTTTTGAAAAGTTTTGAAAACACATGTTGGTTGGGTGTTGGG
>DWMZ01003168.1:0-13086 GCA_018249855.1 Eueides tales michaeli | reverse complement strand
AAAAAATATATATATATATATATATATATATATATATATATATATATATATATATATATATATATATATATATATATATATATATATATATATATATATATATATATATATATATAATATTTGAAATAATATATAATTAAGTATAAGCGGGCGAAGCAGCATTTAGATAATAAGTACTATCATATCCGTAACTGAAAATGTGTGTGAAATTCTTATTAAATTTGTATCCATATTCGAAATGTTACGTCTGTAACATCCCTGCTATTGAATGCTTTACAACATAGACATATTTAGCTTTGTAAAGGCATTGATGATATATGTATGGCATAAGAAATATTTAATATTGTTTCTACACTGATATTTTTTTATCTATGTGATCTAAACATCGAAGATTTGTAGTTATTTAAATTTAATTCTGAACTTGTATAATATAGTACTGAACAAATTCTTGTTTACTTTTTATTGATATTAAGTAATTATTATTTAATGAAATAAGACTATTACACTTTTTTAAAACAGCACTTTTAATATTATAATTATATCAGATTTAGTGAATATTTTTTATTATGAAATTGTTCTTGTTTGATTGGAAGGGACGCATGTGATACGTTGCACGTATTTTTTTCTTTAATGTTGCCATATTTTATGGAGTATATTGTTTCTATGTACTAAACTTGTTGCCGTGATTCAGTTTTTGACAATTATTTCATTTGAGTATGTGCTTGTCATTATAGTTATTTAAAAAAATCGTCGTCAAAAATTGCTTCTGTATATAATCTTTATCAGTGGCTCCATTCCGAATTGTGCTTACAGCACTTACGACGTTTAAACTGCTAACGTGAGATCCGATGTAGTGAGCGCGCCAACGTCTGTTAGCGTTATTAATACTTCTGACCACTGATGTGTGTGCTTATAACTTCTACTAGTAAAACATAACCTAACAGAGTATTTTTTGATGTAAACAGTTAGTTAGTGGAGTATGTGGTGTAGGTGATGAAGATGATAAAATGTATTTCAGGCATTTTCAGCAATCGAGGAAAGTGACGTTAGTGACATTGACGTGGAAGATATGTTAAACGTTAAAATAATCGACAAAATAACATCAATGCTCACGATGTTAACGCTCGGACCCGTCAGTACTGTAAGCACTAGGTGACGTCACATGTGAAGTCATAACATCTACAACGTAAAAAGCACGTTGGTATGCGCTGTGAGCACAATTTGCAATGCGGCCAGTATGATGTATAGGCTACATACATTTTACATTGACTTAATCAAATCTATTAATTTTAGGCATGAGTCATAACTGACCTATGAAAGCTAGATAATTTTAGTGTATTTTAACTCCCTAAAGACTTAAAGAAATTCACAACCATCGCATTATTGTGTTTTTTATGATGTAAAGTATATTTTTGACGACGACATTTTTTAATATAAAGATCAAAGCTCTATTTCTCTTCATTGATGACAATTTAAACTATAGAACGCCTAGAATCGCGTTTAACTGCTTTTAGAATCTTAGACGAAGCCTCTCTGTGAACTTTATTTTTACGCTCTTGTTCACCGCTTATCATCGGGTTACTTATTTCACCTAAACATAAGTAAAATTAAAAATTAGGTTGCTTATTGTATCCAATTGATGTTTGAAATATGTTTATAGTTGAAAATTTTGGCAAACTTTACAAAACAATTATTCTAAATATAACTGTTAATTATATAGCTATAATATTATCTATATATTGATTTTTTAAATTGAATGAAGTTCTTTTATGCAATACAATTAGACGAGTATTTGGATCATAAATCCGTAATCTGTGTACAATGAACTATATTGCTTTACTAAAAATTCATATTGTTGAAAGTCTATTTTAATTATAATTGCACTAAATTAGAGTCTAAAATGTTCATTATAAATGAAGTAGAGTGAAACATGTCGCATTGTATTTATCAAATGAACTTACGTGACAATGACGATAATAAGAAATTAAGCTTAACGTTTATATACGTTTATTGTTCACGCGCACAATTTTATTTGTTGTATACGCCAATTAAATAATATGAAATATGAAGATGATACCAATTATATATATTTTTACACTATTACTGTAAATACGAGTTAAGAATATTGTATTCATTATTATTTTAAACAATTTAATTTTATATATTATTAACTTGTTTGATGTGTGACATGTTACTATTGACTAAACAGTAGATGGGCGTCTATGAATTGAAATTTTTGGACTGATCTATTATATATGGTGAGACGTGATCTATATCACTTTTAATTGTTCGATTATCGTAATTAATCATTGTAAATAAAATTCTATTAATATAAAAATATAAATATAGCAAACGCAATAATAGACTATCTTAAGGCAACGGTTCTAAAATATTTTTTCATATTCGTCCATCTCTATCGTCTACGTAGCTGAAACGTGCGAATTGTTGATCTCATTTGTTTACGGACATGTAGCTCAATATTTAGGGGATTTTATGTAAAAACACAGAAGTTTATCCGAATGTAATTATTGTAAGTAATAAATTGTATATATATTTTTAAATAAAGATTTTTATACTAATAATCCAATTTTGTCACTCACCGATAAAGTTTCCAGTGTCAACTGTTTGATCTGTAGCTCATTGTAAATATGAATAGATGTTGTAAGCAATGTTACGCTTATGACGGTGTATGATAAAATTTATATGGATGTGTTGACTTGGATTTGTGTATAAATCGATATTGTAAACATTAACTCGATTACGTTGTTCTGAATGATTGACGTTTCGAACATGAATAAATAACTTTTACACATTTGATGTGTTTTATTTTAATTCGGTTCACTAATAAGTTTTTTTGCTTATTACTAACGCTGTTTTTGTTTCGAATATCAAATTTTATGTTCAAAATTAAATAATATTTTATTTATAAGATATTTTGTGAGGATATAATGTAAACAACATATTGATTTGGTTAAAAAAGTATGCTTTTTATTTATTCTTTCAAATAGTCTTCATCTAAATTTTATAAGAACATTGGACACAATTGAAGCTTTTTACCGATAAATAAGTATAAATAATTTCATATTCACATAGATCGTCTTATTTTTACATACATTACATTTATTTAATATCAGTCCTCTCAAAAGGTCCATTCTCTCCCTGCAAATTAAAATTTATTATTTACACAGCGATAGGGATTCGCGTCTACCGTACATACATACATCAACAATTAACAATTAATAGAGACTATTTACAAAATATATCACACGCACACACGACCTTTCATCGTCATTCACACACATCGATTTTACATTCACACGATTTGGCATATGGATGGCGTGACGGCACTAGCAGAGGTCCTCCCAAGCGAGCCACCAGGGCGCTTTGCAGTCTTCACGCTTCCGCCGTCGCCTCTCTGCTCGGTCTGACCGCTTCTTTACGAAGCGTACGTTGTATGGGTCCTCGGCGAGCTCGGGGTATCGCGCGACATCGTGGACGTATTCACCCTCGTATCCCGCCGCCGAACTAGACTTCTGTATTTCATCTAATTCCGCCGCCGACCAATCTAAGGAACCGCCCAAACCAGCGCGCAACGCCTCGCGCTCCCTATGCCACGCTTTCCGCACGGCAGACACCCGAGCATGATGTAACAAACGTTGTTTTTCTCTCTCGGCACTCGTTCCGTAACGAAGATTCACAATGCTCGTATGTCCGTGTATCTTGACATCTGCGTAAGAACGACCGCCTTCAGCTACTTCGTGGAACGTTACGTTTAATTTTCCTTGCATACGTTTTAGTTGTTGTTTGTCGTCGGCCGCGCGCCACGTATCCTCCTTTACAAAATAAAATACATCTTGCTGGTCCCCGTGAACTACGAAGGAGAATGGCAGTAAGTGAGATCTATTGAAGACTGAAGTATATACGTCCCGATATATAGCATTAGCTGATGGCACAGTTGTAACTACAGCACGGCCTCGTGAATTTCGAGAAACTAAAATACCACGACCGAAAGGAGGTTCAGAGTCTGATCCAATTCGTTTCGGTGCAAGGTGAAGAGCGTCGGTCTTCAAAGCTGACATTGCTGGTATGGAAAGGCTTCGGAAATCAGCGATTCTCTTGTTAGACATGTGGGATAGAAAACCAGATTCTATTGTAACACTGGGAAGTAAAGACATGGCAGATGGTAATCCTGGACCTCCATCGACTGGTGCAGTGCCCCATACTGGCCGCCCACGAGGGATACTAGGTAGTATGGAACCTCCTGGTAATTCGTCGGGGTACAGTTGTGGTGCCAAACTTTTCGTGTCATAGCCGAGAAGCTTGAGCCAGGATAAGTGATCTGCAAAATAAAGTGTTTATTACATAAATGACTATATATATTTTATGAATAAAATATACAAGACTTTTTATATGAAATTATTAAAATATTACCGGTTGGTTTTTTGTTTTGCGGGCGTACGTTGATAGGGTCGTTTCCATTAAACCTATATAGATGTAGCTGAGGAGGATTATGTATTCGCTCTATTAAGTTTTCCCAAAGTGGTGACATCCATTGGCCAATAAGAGGATCGTACACTTTCCCATTAGCCATATGGACGAGAGATGTTACTTGGTCCAATAACCCACCACAGAAATCCACTGGTAGGTATAAGTACGGGTTGGAGTCATATACGATATGACCATAAGGAGATCTCATTATTTCCCGGATGCCTTCACCGTACTGATTAAATACCATGACTGGCGTTCCACATTGATCAGTTGCGATGTAATATTTGTGACGGGCAACCTGTAACAAAATGAAATAAAAATTAATATTTTTAATTTTTGTTGGTTGGAATATATTAATGTTATATATTTTGAAATTTATAATGAACTAAGTTTTACCTGAGTGTAAATAAGATGCCCTCTGTCATCATAAACTAACGTCATGAATCTATTTTCTCTTGGTGAATAAATGTGGCTAACTTCATGGGGTTTCTCTTTATTAGTATAGAAAAATTGTGTCACATTTCCAAAGTTATCTTTTCTCGTTGATAATCTATAATAAAAAAAGTTGAGTCATTTTCAGTATCATTTATATTGAAAAGGTAAAAAATATACAAAATAATATTTAACGTCCTTACCTATCAAGATGATCGTAGTAATACCGTACGTCAAATCTACCACGTTTTGTGGCTCGTATCAAAAGGCCTTTAGCATTATATTGGAATCTCTCTTCTCTTGCGTTTTGAGAAACAAGACCACGGCTATCGTATCGATATTGACCTTCACCAAATTTAATTATACGATCCATATCGTTATATTCCATTGGTATGGTATTTCCTCTGTACGTTAAGGATAGCATATTTCCGTTATCATCATACCTAAAACCCCATGGTTCTTGTGCTTCTACGCCAATTAATTGACCATCACAGTCCCAAGTATAATTTTTTACATTAGTGTAAGTGTTGACTCCGACGTTTCGAGTATGGGTTCGAGTTTGGGATATTCTACCATGTCTGTCATAAGAAAACTCCATTCTAAATACTTCCATTCTATGAATGTTGACAGTTATTTCTTTCTCGAGGAACTGTTCGCTAACAGCTCTTGAAAACATAGCAATCCCGTCATATACAGACGTTTCGTTCCACTTCTGTTTAGATACTGTAAATTGTCCTAAGACTTCAGGGGCACCTGTTTTACTATTGTAAACTATGTGGTGCGGTATAAGGGTCTGACCTCCTATACGTCCTTGTACTGCTGTCGTTCTGTAGTTATTATCATATTCATATATAATTTTCGCATTGCTTAATCCTGTTTTCGCACCATAGTCAAGTCTTTCTTCGGTAAGTAATCCTCCAGCATAGGTAGCTTCCCAGCGATAGTCAACATCGCGGTCAACGTGTAATATTTCTGATGGTAAGCCACTATTTTCAGAATAGTGAATTTGAGTTTGACCGTCCCCATGAATAACTTCGGATATTTTGTTTGTTGTAAAGTAGCGGTATATTATACGCGCGCCGTCTCCTGGAAATACTGTTTGCAATAATTCCCCAGTATGGGAATAGTGTTGCAAATATTTCTTAGAAGATCCGGGTGGCGTATACGTAACGCGTAAAAAGCCTATAGATGGTTGAACACTGAATGAATGATTGGTTCCAGACGGCAATATAACGTGAGTTAAGCCACCGTCGCTATCGTATTTGTATTTGAAATTTCTTTGACTAGCTAATGATATCCTGGAGACAAGATTTCCTTCATTGTAATAGATGAATTTCGTCCCGTCTTGCAGACTTGTAATTTCTGAGAGCATGCCGTGAGGATCGTAACTGTAGGTTTCTTCAGATACACCCCACTTCCATCCATTTATTCTGTTAAATCTGTCATATGATATATTGAGCGGGACCCCAGCTCCATGTGGATTAAAAGATAAGGGTAATCCAGCTACATCATATGCTATTGTGAATAAAGGAATTCGATCAGCGTTAAAGAACGTCTCTTTGCTTTTAAATTGATCAAACTCAATAATTAATACTCGTGAATCATTAACCCATATTTCACGATTCAAAGTTTGTTGTGGATTTCTGACGTCACCTACTAAGGTGTACAAAGAGTACATATTATTTATTAACCCGTCACCAAAAGTAGTAGTTTGATGTGACCACATATGTAACATTTCAGCTTCAATAGGTAACGCAGCCTCAAGTAAAGGATGCTTTGCAGCTGCTATACTTTCGAATTTTCCAGACCAAGGTGTGTCGATAACCAAAGTGTTGTTAGTAAACATACGACCTTCTGTTACTTGCTTTCCATTATTTATAGTAATTTGCTTAAAAGACTGTCCGTGGAGAACATATTCGCATTTCTTAGATACGCCCACAGGAATTGTGCTGGTTGGATTTGAAACAGTTACTGCAAGACCATAATTTTTAGCTAGTCCCGATGTTATATGTACTTGCTCTCCTGATGGCATAATTATTTTAGTGACTCGTCCTAGCTCATCATACGTATAAATTACTGTATCTCCAGCCTGTAAAATTAAAGATAATTAATATGTTAATAATATACTTAATTATGTCTAATAAAATTTAGACCAATAGTGATGTAGTCTGAAACATACCCCTGATCGACTGTTGAGTAATCCAGTATTAGCATCGTAATCTAATTCTATTTCAGATGTACCTTTTTCGGTTATTTTAGTTAAATAACCAATTCCTGATATTTTAAGTTCTAGTTTATGGTCTTGTGTATTTTCAATGGAACTAACGATATTACTATAGTCTCTTAATAATTGAACTTTGTTGCCTGATGCATCAGTCACTGTCGATAATTTGCCAAAACTAGTATTTTTAGAATATAAGAACGAATATCTTGTTTTTCCTGAAGTCAAATCTTTGGTAGTTATGTGCTGTCCGTAACGATTGAACACATAAATCTCAGATGTAGGCGGATATGGGATCCTAAATTCACCATTTTCGTCATGTGATGGTAAATAATGCTTTAATGCCAATATATGAAGAGAACCTGTGAAATAGATAAATGTTATTGAATACCTATATATTATTGAATACCTATATAATTAACAGATTGCATTAAAATCTGTTATATGATTTATTACTATAATAACCTATATCTTAAGTGAGTTTAAATATTTAATACCTTGATCGACTACGTTTAGAACGCCATCTGGTGTCACAGCTAAAGCAGATATAGTTTGGAATTTGGCATTGGATGACAGTAAAGTCTCTGTGTTAGTCGGAGGTTCATCTCCAACGGCCACACTTAGACGACAAGGACAACCACCAATTTCGTCCCTTGGATTTAAAGGAACCACCGTTGCCGACATTGAAGTGTTACATTCACAGCTTAGCTCTTTCAAATTTTCTTGTAATTTTCCAGCAAAATGCATTATTTTACCAGAAGGATCAATGGTTTTTATCGTATTAGTTTTTTTAGCATCTGATTCAGCCACGTAGAGAATTCCACTTGGTGCAAATGCTAAAGCTAATATAGTACCCAAACTGGAATCCTCTCTAAAATCTACATTCGTCCTGTTTACTGGCTTAACGATTGGTTTGCCGTCACTTCCAAGTCTGCAATGTGAAGGCTGACCTGCGACTACTTTTATTTTCATGTCAACTGTCAACTTTAAAATTATTCTATCATCTATAAAGTATAAGGATCCATCTAACGGCGATAAAGCAACACCAGTTGGCCACTGCAGTTGAGCATCATATGGAGGAATAGCCCCACGACAAGGAACTGGCGACCAATGATTATGATGTCCATGGTGACCTACTAACGTGTGTATAATACCACTTGGATCTACAGCACGAATATTAGTTCCATCTGCTATATACATTGTTCTATCCGCAGCAATAGCGAGACCTGAAAAATTTAAATTTAAAATATCTTGGCTACTTAGCGTAAAATAAAATAGTATATATATGAATGAAATGACAAATTTAATTAAAAAATAATGAATTTATTACATAAACAGAATCAAGATACCTTTTGGATGAGCCAATTTTGCTTTGATAGCCGGTCCTTCATCACCACAGTTAGAATCGTCCCCTGGCACACATCGATCTCCATTACCAACAATTGGTTCGGAGTTTGTTGCTGGGTCTCGTACTTTATCTAAAACTATAACTCTTCTAACTTGATGTCTTTCAGAGTCTGATATGTATAAATAGCCGTCTGCTGGTGATATACAGATATAGTATTGATATGCAACTTGCGTGGTTCTGAAATACAAATTTTAATTATCTATGGGGAAATCGAAATTAGACTTCGATCGAATTTAAATGCAATATGATTTTAAATCGAGGCATGTCGTGGCGCAACGGCACATGCGCCAACAGGTTCAGCCAACAGGTTCTGGGTTCCATCCCCAGTCGAGAAAATGAAATATTAAATATTTTTAATTTAAATATTTAATGTTTCATTTCTTCGCTCTGGTAATAAGGCAAAGCGCGGCCTTGAGTTCCGCCCTCAACACGCAATGCCTTAAATTCGGCGGAAAGTGGGGAACGAAAGTGGAACGGAGTGTCTTAAAACTAGGTCCGGGTTCTCTCTGCCTACCCTGCCTTGTGTGGGATACAGCGTGAAGCTAAATAAAATGATTTTAAATAATAAATCAGAAAATAATTAAAACATGTTTATTCATAAAACTTACTCTAATTGCAGCACTGTAGTAACAACTCCTTCAGGTGTAATACGACGTACTAGATTAAAATCACCGACATAAAGAGATCCATCAGGGCCAGAGGTAAGAGCAGTTGGTGTAAGAAGGCGTGAATCTGCAGCTTTTCCATTACAATGATCTGGGCAATTGAGCGATCTTTGTAGGCCTGTGCCCATTACCACCTAAAATTTTTACAAAGACTATCAATTTAAATTGTATGTAATTAAAGTTTAATATGAAGTTGACTTTATGAATTACAATTATAAATGAAATAAATGCTATAAATATGGTATATCGGGTTTGCTAGTTATGGCATATCGGGCTTGCCAGTTGAGATCAAAATTTCGCCAACGTCACGTTGTATAACAAATTGCGTTTAAGACGCTTCGTATCATTGCTATAGATGACTTTTCTTTGAACAGAAAAAAACTAGAAAGTAATTTTTATTCAAGTATATCTATCTACACAATACGAGCGACTAAGACCTGAAGTCCGTAATGGAGATCGATGTGTGCCAGGGGACTATTCTAACTGTGGTCATCACCACAGTTAGAATCGTCCCCTGGCCGGCCCGGCTATCAAAGCAAAATTGACTCATAGATTTCCAAAATTAAAAATGTAGTGGTACCTGCACTGTCCTAGGATACTGCTTCAAATGTAATAAAGCTCCGTCTCCTTTTTGAAGAATACCTTCATGGAAATTATAATGGTGATGAATATCTAAGCCCCATCCGCCGATGTCCGAAATATCTACATCAAAACCAGATAAAGTAGCAGTTTGTGTCTCCCAAACTATAGCCGAACAAGTTGTATATTCGTATCCAATAGAGATTTTGGCTTGAGCTTGACCGTATACCTGTTAATAAAATATAATTGCATAAATATATATTTACAAATCTAATCCCTGAATGAAATTTATATTTTCAGCTCAAGTTCAAACTAACTACAAAATAATACATACAATGGTAGAGGTATATACACACATTGTTTACATACGTTTGCACATACCTTTTGTTTATAGACATTCCTCTTGTTCCAAGCAAACACATGGGTCAAATCAGGGTCCGCTTCGTAAGTGTGAGTGTGTAAAGAGCCCTCGATTTCAACGCGCACATGGACACGTGTAAGAAACGCCGGAACCACTCTTCGGGTCAATTGGATGTGTACACACGATAAATATCCTGCTGCTTGTGACGAACGGTACGTTAACTTTACCGATGAACCCGGTATGCCGATGGACTCGCTTACGATCTGTTATAGAAAGCGGTCAATTCAATTAGGTACATGTGTAGTAAGATAAATGGCGATTTACGAAACTCAGGGGCTATTTCTATCTATTCTGTACTTGTATATAAGTATATTATAAAATAATATGTTGTAAAAGATTAAATAAAAATAAATATTACGAAAAAGTTAAATAATCATATATTAAAAATTTAAAGTACATAGTTGTTTTAATCGTAAAGAATTTTATAATATATTCAAAGTATTTTTAAGAAAAACCAAAAGTTGTATAAAACATATTAAATACCTGTGCTTCAGGATATATGACAGTAGTTGTTGTGGGCGAGGAAACTGCTGGTGCTGCCAGAGCCGGCATTGCTACGACTTCAGGTCTTAGTCGCTCGTGATCATGAGCACTACACGGTGGTGTTTCAGATTCCCACCATTGTGGCATCGGCGACCAGTCTAACCTTGGCGGAGCTCTGAGTAACAATAAAATGTATTTTCTAAATTATAGTGAATAATTCCTTTGCGATAAAAGTTCTTCTATATGATAAATAATATTAGTAAATGAATTTCAAATGACATATATGTAACTCAAATAAATTTACTTAATATTATTGATATATTTCGGCATAATATATACACACTCGTATTATATAGTAAAAAATAGGCTGAAAGAAATTATGCAATTTTCTACCTCGGCGTCGGTACTTTGATGCTGTCATCACTGAGTTCCATTTGCACTGGCGGTAACACAACAATTTGATTCCATGGCACGAAGACTGTCTTCCTAAGAGGTTTAAAAGGCGATCGCTGAAACTGCAATGTAACTGCTCCACCCCCATTCACTAACACGTCAAACCTAAAATTAAAATTATTTAGTTAGGCAACACTCTTTTTAAAAGTTATGATAACTTTAGAAAACTTGCTTCAAATCTTGCATCTTGCATCTTTAGCGTTCAGATGAATAATATAGAGGTGCGATGTAAATAAGCGGCTTCATGAGATTGGTTAGGTATATCTAAAGAAAAGAATATTTTCGTCCATTTTAAATTATTTCAAAATATAATTGCTTTAAAATGAACAAAAAACCAGTTTATAATATACTAGTTCCCATCCTCAACTTCGTTTGCATAGACTATATGTCTTCGTCTTACTCCTGACAAAACCTGACTGCCAAAATTCATTCATTAAAGACCCATGCGTTATCTATCAATTAGTCAGTAACTCGGTAAATTCCTTTAGTATTCTACTGCTATTTTCGTATATATATACTAACTCCTCTTTTGTGGTCTCCTGCCTAATAAAGGTTTATTACCATTGATGAGGATAAAATAAAAGGACGAGTGGTGATGGAAGGCTCAAAATAATATAAAGCTATTTTTAACCCTTCCTTCATCCAATGCACGTGTTTATCTTGACCAGGTCTTTTTTATTTGCTCTAATCTGACATTCTGAGATCTCGATATTGTAAATAAGATCAGCAAAGCTGACATCCCGCTACATACAAAGAGATCATATCGATTTTTAAAATAAATCAGTAAAACAATATATATATATATATATATTCTTACTTTTAATACATTTACAAAATAAATATTTACGACAATGACAAAGTAATAATAAAATATGGAATGATATTATTTAATAACAGACAATAAGGGAGACCTTATTGTCTGTTTATATTCTCTAGCCTTTGAAATTATTGGTTTAGCTTTGGCTATATTTTATATTTTAATAAGGCATACGTATCATTTATTTTGGTTATTGCAATCAAATAAATACCTGGGTATTTAATTATATTCAATCAGTTAAGATAAAGAAGATTAGAGTTGTAGAGGTATTCTATAGAATTGTTATTGTTAGTACCCTAAAAATAAAGTAAAAACTTAACATATACATATGTACCTGTCTATTACAAAAGACACTTATAGAATGAAACGAAAAATCAATTGTAATGTTTCGTAATTGAATACCGTTCATGTTGTAATACCTGTCTATTTAATCAATAATTTATATAAATACGTCTATTATATACATAATGTCTAGTCAATGCTCGCTTTTGTATGTACATAGTTATATTTCCAATATTAGTTATTTGCTTTGATTATTTTTATATAGTAAAGTAATATAAATTGCGTTTTAAGCTAATAAATATTTAAGGGGGCTCAACTTATGTGATTTTTTGCCGTTTTTATAAAAAAATGGTATAGAACTCTTTGTGCGCGAGTCCGACTCGCACTTGACCAGTTTGATTAAAAAAACCACATACATATAATATATAAAATTGTTGTAAATGAAATTTTAATGTGAACCACTAAATAGTATAATTGAATCAATTAAATTATTTGAAAAGCTATAAGTGACAATATTTATAAGCAGAAAATATGCCATTGACTTTAATTTGGTTTCTAAAAATATATTCATAATTTCACTTAGGTACGAATAAAAACGTCGCAGTAGTTGCATCTTTCTGTAACTAGGTATCTAGCTGGTTATCGATAATATTAATTTAAAATTTCTTAGGTCCTGAGATATATATCTCAGGACCTAAGAAATTAGCATAGCTCAAATAACACACATATAGTATACAACACACATTTTTGTTACATATAAACTTAATTTTGTTATAAAAAGCTTTCTTGTAATAGATTTTTAACGACTGTTAATATTAATTAATATTCACAGCTCTC
>DWMZ01003167.1:0-13089 GCA_018249855.1 Eueides tales michaeli | reverse complement strand
TATATATATATATATATATATATATATATATATATATATGTTTTAGCTCCTTCGTTAACAAGTTGAGTTCGGCGTTGAGTTCCGCCATTCACACGCAATGTGTCAAATTCGGCGGAAAGTGGGGAACGGTATTAGAATGGAGTGTCTTAACACTAGGTTTAAAAGTTTTCACTGCCTACTCTGCCGTGTGCAGAATACAGCGTGAAGCAGAAAAAATAGTTACATTTTACTTATTAAAGTAGAAATCTTTACGTAAACAGAAAACGGAGAGATAGTAGCGTTTAGGTGAACTGTTTGTCTATTTCTAGAAATATTACGTGCTTAGTGGCGGAGCTCAACGCCGCGGCATGCATTCGTAAATTCCGAATAAATTTGTAAATATTTTGTTAACTATGAGCAAATAGAGAAGGAATAAGTTTTTAACGTTTTCAGTTATGGCCCCTTTTGCAGATTGATCACGTTGATATGAACATTTTATCATTTAGAGTTTTTAATTAAAAATATTTGTATATAAGATATGAAATATGTATATATACATAGAGCTTATTTTTTTGTTTTAATTGAAATATTTAATTATTAAACACTGTGATTTTTATAATAGAGAGAGAGAGAGAGAGAGAGAGACTGATTGTATTTAGTACTTTATTAATAAAATTCTCCAAAGAGTCTATAATATATGTTTTATTCAACATTATTCACATTTTATAGCTAATAATGAATGACCTGTCACTTCCCTGTTTCAAATTGTCACTACTTTGTCAATAGTGTCACTCCCCTGATAACAAACTTTCCTCTGTGGTATATAAAATTTGAAAAAAATCAATATATCGACTGGCCATTATCATTACGTATTCAAGAATGGTGTCTTCTACGTTAATAAGCAATATCAAATGAAAATTATTACTTTTTCTTCAGGGACACAAAAAAACCAAATACCGTATATAAGTGTGGTGGCTCTACTAAGAGACATATAATTCGCTTGAGCACTTGAAAAGCTCCATAGTTTTCTTTGTAAATGTCATAAAAAAGACAATGGCTATATTTTAAGCTTCTTTGGACATGAGACACCTCTCTCCTGAATTTTGGTATTGCTTGTTGAGTGGCGTAACTCAACGCGGAGCTTTGTCCCAATCAGCGAAAATATCAAATACTTCATTTCCTTAGGTGGTGATTCACAGATTGTGGCTGCGTACCCTCAATCTGTAGTGTTATTACTAAATTTAAAAACGTATAAAAATTTGAACGAAGCAAGATTTGAACCCGCGCCTCTTGAAAACCGTCCAAGCGCTCTGATCAACTAAGCTGAACAAATTATTATTTTTCTTTCCTAAGTGTGGAATAACACTTTAAAAATAGTAAAAATATTTAATAAATAACAGCATTCTCTCTTGACAAACGATAATTCTTAACAAATTGTCTTTGGGTAGCGGAAATTTGTGAAAAATCTCCCTACAGAGATGCTAACAACATAAATAAGTTGTAACAAGCGCATAAGAATTTCGACGTACTCGTAGCTTGTTGACAACGAATGACTTAGTTTGTCAGAGCGCTTGGACGGTTTCCAGGAGGCGCGGGTTCAAGTCCTGTTTCGTTCAAATTTTTATACGCTTTTAAATTTAATATTTTTCTTTCCCAAGTGTGGAACAACACTTTAAAAATAGTGAAAATACTGTAGCGTTATTGTCGTACGCTTGTGCCTCTAGAGTATTCTATGAAAGAGCTAGTGAAAAACAGAAAAAATAATGAAATTCCTTAATGAACAGTTAAAAAAAACAATACAAAATAATTTCCAGATATAAAATAGTTTATATTATGTCTATTTTAAACTATACTCGTAATTTCTTCTGTTTGTCTTATCATACACTTTTAACCTCATTTATGATAAAAAACTTTCCGCAAACTGTAAGACGTGAAGGGTCACTGTAGCGCCTTATCTCAGTGTAATTGAATTTAATGATGAAATATATTTAAAAATACTTTAATATTATAGATAATTAATGAATTGATTACAAAATTAGCCGGTTGCAGGTTCGATTTCCACTTGAGGTAATAAAATATTAAATATTTGCTAAATTTTTGTTTTATTGCTTAAATGCTGTTTTCAGTACTGTATTTTGGGAAACAACATGCAATGTTTAATTACGTCAGAATGTGGGGAATAATTTCTCAATATAAACGCAGCATCTTGAAACTGGGTTCCCAGGTTCCCTTGCAACCTGGCTGTTCCGCTAAATGTAGGATACAGCGTGAAGTTAATTGTTAATGTTATAAACTAATAATTATTTTAAAAAATTATTTTAATTAATTCTATAAAAAGAATTATCAGTTATTTTTTTTTAAAGATATCGCTTATAGATATCGCTAAAGACCGTCTGCCTAAAGTACACCATGTGGTTAAATTTTACAGTTACTATGGAGATAGAAGATAAGAGCGTGAATCACAGGTCAAATATTTGTCTATTTATAAATCATATGTAATTCCGATAATTTATAAAGTTATTAATTGTTTTAAGTATATATATATATATATATATATATATATATATATATATATATATATATATGCATATATAGGTACTTGTTTTCTATTGTTTCTAACATTTAAGCTATAAATTAAGGATTTAAATCTCAAACCTTACAAAAAGGCCAAATTAAAGGCCGAAGAAGATTAAAATATTTTTGAGCTTCACGTTTTCTTTTGCACATTGCTGTTTCCACGTAGAAACATAAAAAATTACTGTTAAGACACTCCGTTCCTATGACAACGCTTCCATTTCCCAGTTTCCGTCAAATAAATAGAATCATACTCTATTTTAAACTACCAAATTGATATCTTACTTATAATAGTTTTCCAATTGACTTTGTTATGAACAAGTTGAAAAAACCATACATAATTTGGAGGCAACTTGGGAGTATAGTGTTAATACAGTCTTCCATTCCTATAAAGACACTTCCTTCCCCTACATTCCGCGAATTCTTGAGGAGTTGCGTGTTGAGAGGCGGATTTTAACGCCGCACTCTACCTCTTTACCAGGATCGAGGCATACAATGAAATATTAAATATTTCATTTCTTTAAGTAGAAATTGAATAGAAACCGTCACCTCAATTTACTATGCAATACAACATATATTGATACTTTTTTATAGGCAGAGGGAACTTGGGAACCTGTTCCACTCCGTTACACTTCCGTTTCCCACTTTCCGCCGAATTTTGACCTAAATCGATACAATATACTATTATTGAGGCTAAGTGCAAATATATATTTTTTTTATCTAAAAAGATAGGGTTCCAATTCTAAGGGCATCGCCTACTTTATATTGACAAAAGTATGTTTTAATATTGCGCAAGAGACGTTTTTTTGGAAAACCGTTTTTTCTAAAAGTGATTCATCACATTCTTTAACGTAAATAGAATAAGACCTTGTGGCCTGTGGTGGCGCACGGGCACCAACAAGTGACTTTAACACGACAGGTTCTGGGTTAGATCCCCACTCGAGGAAATGAAATATTTAATATTTTCAATTTAAATATTCAATGATTCATTTCTTCACTCTGGTAATAAGGCAAAGCGCGGCGTTGAGTTTTGCCACTCAACACGCAATGCCTCAAATTAAGGCGGAAAGTGGGGAACGGAAGTGGAACGGAGTGTCTTAACACTAGGTTCCCGGGTTCCCTCTGCCCCCCCTGCCTCGTGTATTAAATATTTAAACTGAAAATATTAAATATTTCATTTCCTCGACTGGGGATCGAACCCAGAACCTGTCAGTTACAGGCAACGCTCGTACCGCTGTGCCGCGACAGGCCAGTATTAACTTAATTGTAATATATATACACAATGCTGTATTCGATAGGCAGAGGGAACCTGGGAACATGGCGGGGTTGCTGTGTGCAAAATAAAGCATGAACTTTTAATAAAAAAATAAAAATTAAAACCTCTAACACCTAAAAAAAGACTCCTTCTACCGTTCAAGTTTTCCTTAAAACTTGAGTTGATGAAACAAAATTATAGAGAATTTCGTAACATGATAATACACAGGTACTACGTCAAATTATAAAAATACAAGATATTTTACTGAGAAATGATTTAATGCTATATTTAGCATATATAAGTTTATGTCATTGGTATTTGTTTTTAGATTAATTTCGGAGAAACTATAGACTTTTTAAAAATTAACATTGGGTCAATGTTACAAGGCAAGTATATACTTACGCACAGTTTGTGTGTCATATATGTTAAATATGAGAGGACTGTCGTGGAGCATCGGCACAAGCGTGTGACTGTAAGCGACAGGTTGTGGGTTCGATCTCCACTTGAGAAAATGAAATATTTAATATTTTCAATTTAAATATTTAATGTTTCATTTCTTCGCTCTTGTAATACTCAACACGCAATGCCTCAAATTCGGCGGAAAGTGGGGAGCGTTAAGTGGAACGGAGTGTCTTAACACTAGGTTCCCAAGTTCCCTCTGTCTACCCTACCATGTGCGGAATACAGCGTGAAGCTTTGTAGCTATGTGTAGGGAAAACTATTAAAGTTGTAGCAACTATCGCTACTAAATTAGATATGAGTTAGAGTTTTTTGAATTTTAATATTAAAAATACAAATATTTCATGAGTAAAGAATGTGGAGCGGCGTTGAGTTACGCCTCATAACACACAATGTCTCAAGTTCAGTGGAAACATGGGTGTCAGAAGTATCTTAGTGGGAACGGAGTGTCTTAACACTAAATTCTTAAGTTCCCAGCTATGTGCGGAATACAACGTGAAAAGACAAGAAAAATTAATGAGGTATATGATATGTAATGAAAAAGACCATAACGATATATCGACGGAGTATGAAATATTTTACCTTTCTTAATAGTGATAAAATGAGAAAGCGTAGCGTTGATTTCCATCGCTGGATACGCTTTTGTAAATTAGACGGAGAGTGGAGAGAAGACTGCCTTTAAACTAGCTTCTCTTATTATAGCTCAATTTGGCACAAAGTGAATAGAGAGTCTTAACACTAGGTCTGTCGTGGCGCAGCGGTACAAGCGTTGCCTGTAACCGACAGGTTCTGGGTTCGATCCCCAGTCGAGGAAATGAAATATTTAATATTTTCATTTTAAATATTTAATGTTTTCATTTCTTCGCTCTGGTATTAAGGCAAAAAACGCGACGCTGAGTTCCGCCACTCAACACGCAATGCCTCAAAAATCGGCGGAAAGTGGGGAACGGAAGTCGAACGGAGTGCCTTGACACTAAGTTCCCGGGTTCCTGCTGCCTACCCTGCCTTGTGCGGGATACAGCGTGAAGCTAAAAAAAAATGACTGCTAACAAGGCATTGAGTTCCGCCACTCAGTATTTAACACGTCAAGAAATCAGATGAGAGTGTCGTAACATTAGGTTCCCAAGTTCCTTCTGCCTCCCCAGTCATGTGTAGGATACAGCATGAAACTGTAATAACAAAAAAAACCTAAACTCTAACATTATTTTTGAGTAAAGTACGTAAATAATAAAAAGAATTTTAGCGTATATAACCAAATATGGAGTTTTTACACGATAAGTTCTTAATCTATATTTAAAAATAAATGCTGTACGCAGTGACTCATGAGAACTATACCATTTTAGTCAAGACACTCCGTTCCCATCAAGACACTATTGTTTCCGACTTTAAAGTAAACAAATCTAATAAAATCTTCTAAGTAATGAGAATTTTTTTTCGAACTTCGCTAAATAACGCGAAATTATACATACATATTAAATATTTCGCATTTACTAAAATTTGTGTACGCCTCGCGCTAAACTTTTAGAATAACCTACTGTTGATTAAATTCTAATTCCAAATATTTCAAAAGTTTTCAACTATATACTTATACTAGTAACCTGATCGCGGCTTCGCCTGCTTTAACTACTTAATTGTTATATTATAACTAAATTATACAAAATCTTTTCATATATCATTACCCAATATTACACAATATTAAAGACTATCATTAAATATAAAATAAAAAAATATGATATAAATAGCATATATATGTAATAATTTTCTATAATTATAATCGATTATATATTTCCAGGGAACTGTGCAAAGTTATTTTGTCACGTGACTATGGTATGTAAGTAGTATAGGAGCGTCAGTTTCTTGTAAAGAGAAATGAGATTGTTTTTAGCTTCACGCTGTATTTCATATAAAGAAGGATAGGGAGAGGGAACCTGGGAACCCATTGGACATTCCCTCCCGTAATTTAGTATATACGGTAGAACGATTAAAATTGTTATTTGATATATTTACGAGTGTATAAGCATTATAGCGTGTGACTGTAACCGACAGGTTGTGGGTTCGATCCCCACTCGAGGAAATGAAATATTTAATATTTTCAATTTAAATATTTAATGTTTCACTTTTTCGCTGTGGTAACAAGGTACAAGCGCAGCGTTGAGTTCCGTCACTCCACGTGCAATGTCTCAAATTCGGGGGAAAGTAGAGAACGTGAAGTGGAACGGAGTGTCTTAACACTAGGTTCCCAAGTTCCCTCTGCCTACCCTCCAATTGTGGGATACAGTGTGAAGCTATGCATGCATGCATATAATACAATTTATAAGAATTATATGCATAAAGATATACTTAATATTTGTTTAAATATTTTACAAAATTTTGAATGAATTCTTAAAATGAGTTCTAACTTCCATTGAAAGCTTCAAAAAATTGGTGCACCTGTTCCGGAGTATCCGTATCCGGTTAGATAAGACCTGTCCAAAGGCTAAAAAAAAATTAATCATATATATGACACCTACTTTACGTAAGTATCATAAACAGCACATCCTGTGTCATCTAGATATATATTTTTATAGTATTACAGTGTTTATTTAATTTAGTGGATTACACCAAGGCGTACGTTCCACTAAGCGATCACAACGATCAGGCTCACGACCACAGTTTATCCAGTTCCACCTGCGAGCGTTACTGTCGTAAACTCAAGTGGAACGGACTATGGTGTGTATTGAGGTAAATAACTAAATAATATATATATATATATATATATATATATATATATATATATATATATATATATATATATATATATATATAAGATAACTATTATTGTTGAGTTCATTACATATATATAAATAAAACATAAAATATGAAATTTCAAATATTTGTCATAATTTTTCAATAAAAATAATATCACAAATAATTAAAAATCAGCGAACTTAGTTTTCATTCATAAAGTTAGATTATATCGGCGATCAAGGAAAAATGTATATATTTGTACTGATTATAAGTAAATCTGATAATATATTTTTTAAGCTAGTTTCATATATATTCACATCTACTAAAATATATATTTCTGCATTAAATAAAGTAAGTTTTAAGATCGCCATTTTTGATGCGTTTCTTTTTGAAAGTGCCGCTATATTTCTCAACGCTCACAACGCTCACCTTTATAGATGGGTCTTCTATTCTATTCTATTTTCGAATGTGTAGTATGCTGTTGGCCCTGTTGGCCGTTACATGGGTCGTCGTGAGCTCCGAGTGAGCGTTAGTCATGACGTCATGACGTTTTCGCCGCGACCACAACGACCGCGGTCGTTATGTACGACTAAAGGAACGTTGTAATCGTTGTGAGCGCTTAGTGGAACGTAGCCCAAACTGTACACAAGTAAAGCTGTCATCATCATGAGAAGCCATCTTGTGACGCCAATCACAGTAAACTGTCCACAGCAAAGTATGCTATGAATCAACATATTTACATATCGTTTAGAAATAATTCTTTTAGGTTAGAAAAGTCCTCAAAAAATATTACCACCTTATCTACAAATATAAAATAGATAGCATACAATATTTGTCTATGAATTTGTAGGTATTTTAAAGTTTGAGCATTGCCAACGTCCATACCACGTTGAACACACCGGTTCTCGTCCGATCACCGAAGTTAAGCAACGTCGGGCGCGGTCAGTACTTGGATGGGTGACCGCCTGGGAACACCGCGTGCCGTTGGCTTTTTGCTATTGTTTATATACATATTTTTCTAAATGAAAATAAAAGATTGCAAGAATTATTTTTTATGATATTTTACTAGTATTTCTGATTATTAGCGTTAAAATATTGAAAGATATAGAGTTGTTTAAAATAATTAAGCTTTCATAACATCAATATTTTTTTATTTGTTGCCACTTTTTTGTTTCATTAGAATTTAGGTTATAGCTAGAAATTTATGAAGAAATATTTGAAAAACAAGTGCTGCTTAAGAGTTCCGTTAATTTGGTGTTACAGATAACAGATAATGATTGATATCAAGTATGATTATAGCCTGTCTATTACTTATAAGGAAAAATTAAGAAAAAAAAAACATTTTATTTTGTTTTTGGTTGATTTATAAATTTGATTTGGGTCTAAAGATAATTTTTGAAAATTTTATGGACTGTTGTTCTATTCAGTATAAATAAACAAATGTATGCATAAATAACTTGTTTTTATTTATTTATTCATACAGTTAACACTTCATTTAAGTATATATGCTTCACAATGACTTGAAATACTTATTCATTAGTTTTTTTTTAAAAAAAAAATTTTTTAAAGATACGTAAAATTGCGTAATGAGTGACCGCGCGCGACTGCTTGTGTTCGGTGCAATGGTACGACCGCTGGAAGGTTCCCACCAGAGTTCGTAACAATGTGGAACATTATACTGTATTATATGTTGAGAGACCGGAGAAATGAAAATAGTTCATTCCTCCGCGGGGGATCGAATCCATAACCATTGGTCTTAAAAGGCTGTATTCCACTTGACCACGCGTGCTGTATATTAAATAACTAATATAAATTAAATTACATATGTAAGGTATTTATCTATGAATTCGTAGGTATTTTAAAGTTTGAGCATCGCCAACGTCCATACCACGTTGAACACACCGGTTCTCGTCCGATCACCGAAGTTAAGCACCGTCGGGCGCGGTCAGTACTTGGATGGGTGACCGCCTGGGAACACCGCGTGCCGTTGGCTTTTTTGCTGCTTTTCAATTTTTTTTTTTTATGGAAATGAAGAATATCTTAATGATTTTTGTCAACACTAGCGAACAGACCGCGGCTCCGCTCGTTTAAATTACAGTATTTTATTTACTAATATCAACTACTTCCTTTTTCTAATGAGATAAGATATCACTTTTAAGAAAATATCTATACGTTAATAACCAAAATTTGAGGTGAATGAATAAAAATTTTGTAGGAAATTTGTCGACCTTATATTTATAAATTGACGTAACTTTTTCATTTTTTTTCCGAAAACAAACGTAAAATTTTAAGTCGAGGTTGCCATAATATAATAGTGAAAACATTTTGATACAAGCGTACAGATGAACAAAAAAAAATTAAAAAATACTTTTTTTTAGCTTCACGCTGTATTCCGCACAAGGCAGAGTAGGCAGAGGGAACCCGGGAACCTAGTGTTAAGACACTCCGTTTCACTTCCGTTCCACACTTTCCGCCGAATTTGAGGCATTGCGCGTTGAGTGGCGGAACTCAACGCCGGGCAAGAAAACATTAAATTTTTAATTCGAAAATATTAAATATTTCTTTAATGGTGCATATGATTGAATACAAAAAAATAAAAAGGAAAACTCTAAATGTACAAGAAATATTTATACAAAATTTTCATAATTGTCACTTCAAAGAGTATATATTTACTTGGAACGCGGATTTTTCACATGAAGCGTGACGTCACGGCCATTTTGTTTACGTCACGCGACCTTGTCCCATTCAGCCAAAGTGCCTTGTCACGACAACCTACGAAATTTCTGTTACTCGGAAAATATAAATATAATTGAATTGACACCAATCTTATGTCATATTGACTCCCAATTATTATTGTTTAAAAAAATATACTTTAATCGCAAACGCGACAAGTTGTAAGTTCTTTTTTTTTAGGGAAAAAAACAAGTCAAACGAGCGTACGGGTCATCTGTTCATCGCCGCCCACGGCCAAGTATAACACCAGGGGAGCTACAGGTGCATTGCCGGCCTTTTAGGTGGAGGTAGACGCGCTTTTTTAAGGTACCCATGTCGTATCTACCTGGAAATACTGCAGCGGGTAGGTCATTCCACAGGAATATGGCGCGTAGAAGAAAAATCCTACAGTAGTGGAGTGCCACGTGTCCAGATGATGTGGATGGTATTTTAGTTTGTGACGTATTGTGCGGTTAGAAAATTCGGCTGCAGGTACCAAGTCAAACAGTTCTCCCGAATACTCTCCGTGATAAACGCGGTAGAGAATGCACAGTGAAGATACGTCTCTACGCAAAGCCAAAGTCTCAAGCCCCTCACAGATCATTGGGTCGACAACGATTCAAACGGCTCTACGTAGTATGCGATCAAATGGTTTAAGCTGATACTGGGGTGCACCAGCCCAGAGGTGAGAAGGTCGGTCCTAAATCAAGGAAATTATATATTAAATGTTTACATTTCTTTCCTTTGGCAACAAAGCGCCACTAAACTGGCATCGCCTCGTTCAGTGGAAAGTGAGTGTTCCTCACTGAGAGAGTAATGTATTGATGGGAACTGAGTGTCTTAACACTAGGTTCCGAAGTTCCCTTGCTTGTTCCCTACTATGTGTGGGAGACACCGTGAAGATACAAAAACAAAAAATGTTTTGAGTGTCTGTAATTTATAATCGTTGATGATCACTAAAAGTCAGTTAGAACTAGATTTATTTGAACATTATCATCGTGTGCTTACTTAAAGTAATACTTTATACATATATTATAAGTACATACTCAACAGTTATTTGAGGTCTATATTGACTCAGGGGCACAAACGTGTCGTGTAAACGGCAGGATGTGGGTTCGATCACCACTCGAGGAAATGAAATAGTTACCATTTTCAATTTTCACTCTGGTAAGAAGGCAAGCGCGGCGTTGAGTTCCGCCACTCAACACGCAATGCCTCAAATTTAACGGAAAGTGGGGAATAGAACGGAGTGTCTTAATACTAGGTTCCCAGTTCCCTCTGCCTACACTACCTTGTGCGGGATCCAGCGTGAAGCTGAGTAATACTTAGCAGTCTAAATTGCAGCAAAAACGCTTTTTAATTTTAAGCCAAGATCACTATGAGTTTGATCATGTAAATAATCTCCTCAACAAACTTTTAAGGTACAGATTCCTAAAAAAGCTTCAATAAACTTGTAGTTATTTAAGCTTTTTTAGGAATTTGGAACAAGCAAGCGAAATCGCAGACTAAAAACTAGTTTTTTTTCTAAATCCACAGCTTTATTTAACTTTCTTGGCAACAGCATTCCATAATACATTCTCAGGTGCACCAACCAACATTTATCGCCAGTTACAATATATCTGAACAACCAACGTATTTCTCTATATCACATGAGTGAAGGATATCGCAAATAGGCTACTAAAATTATAAACTTAGCTGATTCACCCATAACGATGTTCCCGTTCCGACAGCACCGATATAAATTACTTTGTACATATGAATTTATTATAACGTATTTAAAATATACAGGAGGATGTTGCCCGTCGTGGCGCAGAAGCACTAGCGTACGACTGTTTGGTTCGATCACTCAAATTCGGCAGAAATTGGGAAATGAAAATGTGTCTATGGAAAGAAAGACAATCCGTGTCTTAATTCTTGTTCCCCAAGTACCCTTTGCAAGATAGGCAAAGGGAACAAGTGCGGGATACAGCGTGAAGCTAAAAAAAAATAATGTCCCATATTCTTTGTGCTTGGATTATCTACTGTTGGCTTTTTAGTAGAATACAGTCGAGTCATATAAGGAAAAAAAAACTGGTCAATTTAAATTTTGGTAAATCTGACAAAACGAAACCCAGAAGGACATTATTACTGTTTAAATACACATGATCGTCGTATTAGCTAGGCTTATCAACCTAGTGTTGAGACACTCCGTTGCCCATTTTCCAAAAAAAATCAAAGCATTGTGAGTGGTGGAACTCAATTTGCCTTGTTACTAAAGCGAAAAAATCAAAATATTAAAAAAAATATTTGAAAATACATATAAATTATTTTACTTCGATCGAGTCGTGTTTGTTTCCCTGCGCCACGACAGGGCTCAAGCCTAGTTCTGGATCCGGCTCCGAAGTAATTCTGACGTTTTATATTGACTGGACTGTATTATTCTTTCAGAAGAGCATTTATAACAAACAAACTGTTCAGCTTTATAATATAGAAGATAACATATAAAATTTAAATTAAAAGTAATTAATTAAATTTAAAAAAAAAACTCCAGACTTAAAAAAATACTTATTTCAGCAAAATGTTTGTTCTTAAAATGTTTATCCGATTTTCAAAGAACAACATAGTTAAGTATTAAAAAAAAAATCCCCACTTACATCAGTACACTTATTCAGGAGATACGGTGACGCAGACAGACAAACAAACAGGTGAAACTTAGTACAGCACACCTCCTTTTGCGTCGAAGTAGTGAACGATGCCAATAAAGGCATGAGTGCATGAGTAGAATCGGATATGTCAAATTTGTCATACAACGGGGGCGGGGCTGTGACGTTGTGTGACGTAATTTAACGTGCAAATTACATGCGTGTGCGCATAGTCGACTGACTTGTTGAAATGTTATTCTTTTAGAAAATTATGTAATAGCAGTTTCATGCTCTATGCCGCTTATAACAGGGTAGGCAGTGGGAACCCGGGAACCTAGTGATAAGACACTCCGTTCTTATTAAGACACTTTCCGTCGAATTCTGAAGGCATTGCGCGTTGAGTTTCGGAACTCAACGCCTTGTTACCAGAGCAAAAGAAATAAAATATTAAATATATATTTTTCTTCAAGTGGAAATTGAACCTACATCATCTGATCTCAAATATTTAATGGTTTTAAGAAGAAAATTTATCGTATACGTATAATAAAGCTTGAAATAAAAACAAACATATTACTTTATTTTGTATATATTAATAATAAAGATATTCTTCGTTTTCTTCAAAAAAAAATTAAAACGGCAAAAAAGCCAACGGCACGCGGTGTTCCCAGGCGGTCACCCATCCAAGTACTGACCGCGCCCGACGTTGCTTAACTTCGGTGATCGGACGAGAACCGGTGTGTTCAACGTGGTATGGACGTTGGC
>DWMZ01003166.1:0-13090 GCA_018249855.1 Eueides tales michaeli | reverse complement strand
AAAAAAAACTTTTTTTATCGTTGGAGTTACACAAAGATAACACATAGGTAGATTACTGTAGGATTATTTATCTTAAATAGTTCTAAATAAAAGTCCTAAATATTTATTAAGTGAGTATATTTGTTAATTGAGGCATGTCGTGGCGAAGGAGCACAACCTGTAAACGCAACAGGTTGTAGATTCGATCCCACTCTAAGAAGTGAAATATTTAATGTTTCCAAAAAATATTTCTTATTTTCATTTCTTTGCTCTGGTATCAAGGCAAAGCGTGGCCTTGAATTCTGCCGCTCAACACGCAATGCCTCGAACTCGGCGGAAAGTGGAGAAGAGAACGGAGTGTCTTAACACTAGTTTCTCAAGTTTCCTCTGCTTACCATCTCTGCCTACTCTGCCTTTTGCGGGATACAGCGTGAAGATAAGAAACAATAAGTACTTCTTTTGAGGGCACCGATTTCGTTGTTATCAGTCCGCCTGAGAAGCCCGTCTGACAAGACCGCTTGACAGATGATCTAGTGGAGGTATCAAGTTAAAACTAAGCATTAAAATGTATGATTCCTTGCTTTACAAAAAAAAATCAAATAACTAAGTCAACGCACGTCGCGGTTTCCAAGTGTCGCCACAACGAAATAAGCGTAATGAGCATTTTTTATACAAATACATAAATAAAATTAAAATATGAATTAAATCTGTGTGTGAGGCCTGTTGTATCCCAAAGGCACTAGCGTATGGCTGTAAACATGACTGATCGTGGGTACGATCCCCACTCGAGGAAATAAAATATTTAATGTTTTCAAATTAAATATTTAATAGTTTCATTTCTTCGCTCTGGTAACGAGACAAAGCGCGGCGTTGAGCTCCGCCACTTAACACCAAATGCATCAAATTCGCTAAAACATAAAAAAATATATAAAAAATATTGTCTGTCTTTATTTCTGTTGGTCTAGGCATATAAATCTTCAAAACAGCTAAACCTATTTAATTGGGATTTTCATTAAAAGCTAGAAGGAAAGTTATGGGGCAACATATAGGCAAGTTTTATCTTAGAATTCCCATAGATATGAAACAAATAAACATTTTTGTATCGTATACAACACTTTTACGGGCAAAATCAATCAAACGTGACTAGTCATAAATATAACATTATTTAATTCAATTTAAATTTGCAAGAATTCATATAGTCAGTCATTTACAAGACTACGGGACAAGGGCATAGAGCCTTAATATAGATTCATCTCTGTATAGATAATCGTTTGTCTCCAGACTGATGAACAACACAATATACATTTTAATAGGGGACAAAAGTTAAACAAACTTAATTTATTTAAAATTTACTTGTAAAAGTAAAAGATTATGACTCGAATACGCATAGAAGTTTATTTAAAGAAAATAAAAAAATGACAGTCTCCAGAGATAACGAAAGGTGATATTAAAATTTATCAAGATTAAATTGACTTCTTAGAATACTTTACGTAACTTGAAACATCTTGTGTATTTAGCTATAAAATCTAGTGACAAGACACTCGCACTCTCTTCCATACATTTAAGACACATAATGGCGAATCCTAATGCGGCGCGTTCCATTGCCAATCGGGTCAGGGGGAACCTGGGAACATGGAGTGTGAACACACTCCGCTCCCATTAAGACACCTCCGTTATTCACTTTTAGAGTGATTGCGTGTTGATCGGCGCAACTTAACGCCGCTCTTTGTTTCGTTATTAGAGCGACAAAATAAAAATATTAATTTCAATCCCTCGAGTGGGAAACAAACACACAACGGTCGTATTTACAACCACTGAGTCATGAAACCTTGAGAGAATAATAGTATTTTAAGTTAAGGCGTTTTTTCAAGTAAATATTAAGCCTATAAGTATCCCACAAAAGTCATATTTTGATATTATACGGTAAATACGTTGTTCTTTTATAAAATATTTATATATTTTAATTTTTCTTCAAACAATCTCATAGTTATTTTATTTATATCAATAACACTTTTTTAAGCTTCATGCTATATCCCCCCACACACAATGCAAGGTAGGCAGACAGAACCCGAGACTCGTGAATACAGGAGGCATTGCGTGCTGAGTGGCGTAACTCAACGCCGCACTAGCACTTGTAAATATGCTGATAATAAATAAAAAACACATACTCAACTCGGTTGCCGGAGAGAGCTTCTAGGAAAGTGAAGAATGCAACTTCCAACGAAGCACTGCTCGATACCCCCGAGCCCATCGGCACATCTGATACGATTACCGCGTCGAATCCACTTAGTTTAGCTATAAATAAATTAAGCAAACCTGACTAAAATGTATTTTAAAATATGAGAATATTTTGTTTTTGACTTGAGACTTATAGCAAATTTGGCAAATTACCACACTTTACAATCGCAATACAATAATGACGTAATATTTTTAGTATTTTTAAAGTGTTATTCCACACTTAGGAAAGAAAAATACTAAATTTAAAAACGTATAAAAAATTGAACGAAGCAGGATTGGAATCCATCCAAGCGCTCTGACCACTAAGCCTGCTTCGTTCAAATTTTTATACGTTTTTAAATTTAATATTTTTCTTTCCTAAGTGTGGAATAACACTTTATTAGTAAAAATATTTAATAAACAGCATTCTCTCTTGCCAAACGATAATTCTAACGAATTGTCTTTGGGTAGCGGAAATTTGTAAAAATCTCCCTACAGAGATGCTAACGACATAAATAAGTTGGAACAAGCGTATAAAAATTTCGACGGAGCTTGGTGAGAACGAATGGCTTAGTTGGTCAGAGCGCTTGGACGGATTCCAAGAGGCGCGGGTTCAAATCCTGCTTCATTCAAATTTTTATACGTTTTTAAATTTAGTATTAATGACGTAATATTTTTGAAATATTACTTAAATATGTGTATGAAAAACAATTTGATTGTCTCTCTATTGGTAATAAGGCAAAGCACGGCATTGAGTTCCGCCACTCAACACGTAATACCTCAAATTCAGCGGAAAGTGGGGAACGGAAGTGGAATGGAGTATCTTAACACTAGGTTCCCGGGAACCAAAAAAAAAATTGTCTTTTACATTAGTTGAATAACAGCAAAAACTACATTGTTGTGAACTACATTTGTTTTTAAATGAATTTAATAAAAAATAAAAAAGGAGTCACGCTTTTTTTCATACATTATTGGACACTAACATGAAAATTTAACGTGAACTAAACGCCAAGCTAATAGTGCGAGAAAATAAACAATATTTAAATATCAATTTAAATTAGTAATTATAAATTTTCTTATTAGTGATTTTAGAAATTATATTTAAATTAGTAAGACAGTTTGTCTGTCTGTGACATCACTTTCCAACTTGATTTTAATTTAGTGCTACAAAACTATTGTTGTTGTGTATACACAAGTATTACCTGGAAAATTTGCAACCACTCCTTTAACATAATTAGCCCATGCCGGTTCACCAGGTTTCAGTTCTGATGATGCGGAGAAACTAGCATTGAGCTGGTCTCCGTTGGCCAGGATAGAGAGGATATTGCATTCATTTGTATTATTGTAGCTTCCAACCACAACTGTGAGAAATGGTAGTGCCTGTAATAAATTATATATAATATATTGCTCAGCTTCACGCTGTATCCTGGTCATGGCAGGGTAGGCAGAGGGAGCTCGGGAACTTAGTGTTAAGACACTGCGTTTTACTTCCGTTCCCCACTTTCTGCCGAATTTGAGGCGGGCAACACCGCGCTTTTGCCTAATTACCAGAACGAAGAAACGAAACATTTAATATTTAAGTTGAAAATATTAAATATTTCGCTTCCTCGAGTGGGGATCGAACTCGCAACCTGTCGATTACAGTCACACGCTTGTGCCGCTTCGCCACGACAGGCCTCATACATAATATTGAAAATGATTATATTGTGTTTATAGTCCTCTAAGAAAAAAATATGTATCTATATTTGCTTTTGCTATATATGTTAAAGAGATAAGGCGTTTTTGATTCAGTTGTCATTTTCTTTAAAGGTGATTTAATTGAGACTTTTCTTAACCATGTTTTAAGGGAATATAATCAGACCATTAAAAATCATTATTATCAGCTCATCTTTAAAAACCAGATCATTTAAAAACCAAATAATCGTTTTTCTAAATGCTTTTTTTATTTTTTATTATTTTTTTTATTATATAATACAGATTATTAAATTAATACAGATTATAAAATTAGACATAATTGATTCGTCATATGTCGAACATTTTGCAAAGTGCACAAGGTAGAATAGAAATTTTGTACATTTTAAGATTGTACACTCAACAAAGTTCAAGTTCGATTCCATTCATTAACATCCTTCATATTCGAATTTCAATTATAGTGTTACACGTGACGTACACGATATGGGAGCCACGGAACCAAATTTTGAATCTCCGTTTCCATTAAGACACTTTCATTTGCCACTTTCCGCCAAATTTATAGCAAGGTGTATTGTGTGACGACCAACCACTCTTTGTCTTTTTTACCAAGACCAATCTTTTTCTCTTTTTTACCAGAACGAAGAAATAAAAACATTAAATATTTAATTTGAACACCACGACAAGCCTCAGTTATCTAAATAAAAAAAAACAAAATTATGACATAAAACGACGTTTTTAAACAAATCTTAATTAAAAGCATAATCTCAAGTTCAATGTTGTTCAAAATATTCTTTACAATGACTCCTATTGATAAATTAGAAAAGTTTACCAAAATGAAATTAACATTTTGGTTACCAAATTAATTTATTATGTTAGCTTCTATTTACATAATTTAATTTCGATCATCCTAAAATAATGGATCGTTTGTCTAATGAACTAAAAGTGTTTAGTTCTGGTACTACTTCTCTGTCTCTCTCTCTCTCTCTCTCTCTCTCTCTCTCTCTCTCTCTCTCTCGCTCTCTCAGCTTCTCACTGTATCCCGGCCTTGGCAGAGTAAACAGAGGGAACTTGGGAACCTACTGTTAAGTACTCTCCGTTCCGTTCCCCATTTTCCGTTAATTTTATTCCTCAGTGACATTATTTTAATACAATAATTACAATATCATTTTTGTTGTTTATGTAAATAATCTGATTCGACTGTTCGTCTGTGTTACGAGTTAAGTACCTATTTTTTCTTCAATTTGTGGCATTGCGTGTTGAGTGGCGGAACCCAACGCCGCGCTTTGTTACTAGACCGAAAAAATGAAATTATAAAATATTTTATTTAGATATATAAAATACTTTATTTCTCCGAGTAAGGATTAATCCCACAACCTGTCTCGTTCACAATGACATCTATATTTATCCCCTCATAGGATCTAATATACCTATATACCTCTTAATACTACTACTAGAATGCGACAAGTTGTTAAAAAAATATAGACAAAACACAAACCACAGGTAAAACGAAGCCTTCGCAGTAATCCACGTGTTCGCCAATAAGGTTCACTCTGCCTGGAGCTGCGGCTGCTGCGACAGGATCACGACCAAACTGTGCGACAAATTTGTCGCGAGCCTGATTTAGCAATACCGATTCGCCCTTAGCCACCGCTTCTGTCATCTAGAAAAAAAATATGTTTAATTTGGTTAAAATATAGTTTAAAATATAGTTTAAAATTTTTCTTTCCCAAGTGTGGAATAACACTTTAAAAATAGTAAAAATATTTTACTATTTTTAAAGTGTTATTCCACACTTGGGAAAGAAAAATACTAAATTTAAAAACGTAAAAAAATTTGGACGAAGCAGGATTTGCAGATTTTCAAGAGGCGCAGGTTCAAATCCTACTTCGTCCAAATTTTTATACAATTTTTAAATTTAGTATATAGTTTACATTTTATTGCTATTTAAAAAATAGGCTAAAAAAGTTGTATCTTCTAGTTTCGATTTATTTCATTTCAAATTTCAATTTTTTATATCTACCAACGTAGTGGGTTCGATCCCCACTCAAGGATATAAAATATTTAACATTTAGAAGTTAAATATTTAATGTTGTCGTCACTCAACACGGAGTGACTCAAATTTGGCCGAAAGTGAGAAACTGAACGGAGTGTCTTAACGCTAGTGTCCAAGTTCCCTCTGCCTATCCTGCCACGTGCGGGAGACAACGTGGAATTCAATTATTAAGACTTCGGTGCCTATTCATCAGTCTGTATGTCACCAGGCCTTACCTCATTAATAGTGATAATTAAATATATGAAATTTTCATATATGATGTTTATTATGTTGCTAATTTAGCGAAAAATAATATCACCGAGTCGTTTGTACGTAATTTTTTTTTTATATAATCTTTTGACACAGGTTACAAGGAACGCATATTTCTATATTTGTATGGACTATATTTGTGATATCAAAACATTTTATTATATACTCTCAATTAACTTTAATTTTTTAACAAATTTTAAAATAAAAAGAGCTCTCAACCCAAAAAATACCAATTTTCATCAAAACTAAGCTAGCTGCGATGTACATGGATTAATGCCTTCGATAAGAAACCGCTTTTAAGTTGGCTCATTCATATAGGAGATACGGTGGCATAGACAGAAAATAACACATACACACAGACAGACGTCAAAGTTATAACATCTCTGAATTTATGTCAGGTTTTAAAAAATAATAATAACAAAGTTTTATATTAAAAATACCTACACAAAAATGACTACCTCATATTAGCTCCTAACTTCTAAACAGTCAATCCAATTTTCATAATACAGCTGAAACCGTGATGAACGAGGCTTTGATTAAAAACACACTTTAGTCGTTTCATTCATTTAGAAGCATTGTAACAGACAGACAGACAAAAACTAAACTAAATATATATATATATATATATATATATATATATATATATATATATATATATATATATATATATATATATATATATATATATATAAATATATATATAAGGTTATTTATTGAAGCTACAATAAATCATCGAAGCGTCACAACTGATACTTTATTTCATGTTCAACGGAATAACGGGTAGATGAATTCTATAATTTTATGCTGAAAATTAGCCTACCGTAGTGCAGAGGCACAATCGTGCGACTGTAAACGTAATAGGTTGTGGGTTCGATCACTATTGGAGGAAATAGAATATTGTTTTTTTAGCTTCACGCTGTATCCCGCACAAGGCAGGGTAGTCAGAGGGAACCCGGGAACCTAGTGTTAAGACACTCCGTTCTACTTTCGTTCAGCCATTGCGTGTTGAGTGGCGGAACTCAACGCCTCGCTTTGCCTTATTACCAGAGTGAAGAAATCAAACATTAAATATTTAAATTGAAAATATTAAATATTTCATTTCCTCGAAATTGAAAATATTAAATATTTCATTCTCTCGAACCCAGAACCGGTCGGTTACCACCACACGCTTGTGCCGCTGCACCACGACAGGCTTAGAATATTGTTGCTAATTTTAAAGTGTTACTTACGAAAGATAGCGTATAAAATTTCTGTAAAGATCTAAATAAGTATTTTTTTATAACTAAACGTGGATCAACACTTTAAAATTACTAAAAATATATAATAAATTGTATTTTCTCTTGCCAATGGATAGTTAGGTGCTATCTTTGGGGGATTCGTAAAAATCTCCATAAAAAGACATACTTAGCTTCACGCTGTATCCCACATATAGGCAGGGTAAGCAGAGGGAACTTAGGAACCTTGTATCAAGGAACCTTGTGTCAACACTCCGTTCCGTTCCCACTTTGCACATTACGTGTTAAGTGGCGGAACTCAAATTGCAACAAGCGTATTCGACGTAGCTCGATGAGAACGTATAGCTTAGTCGCCACAGCACTTGGACGGTTACCAGGAGGCGCGGGTTCAAATCTCCAAATTTTTATGCGGTTTCCAAATAAGAAAATAGAATATTTAATAATTAAATTTCTTCGCACCCGTAAAAGGACACCAAAGTCTAGTTCTGCCACTCGACAAGCAATATTGCCTTAAATAACAAAGGAAACAGTACAGCACGAAAAGTAATGCAAATCGAAATATATTAAAAAAACCGCGGCAGCTATGGACGTTTTAATATACAATCATAGATAAGGTTTTATCGTTTCATAGCCTCGACTTTTACGACGCTATTTATTTTAAGTTCTACTTAAGATGTTAGAAAAATAATTATAGAAAAATAATATGTTTATTTTCATTTATTTTTTTTATTTGAAATTTCTGGATTCCGTACACAAAAGGGGTAGTGAAGTACAGTCGAGAAAAAGGGCACACTACAAGTTCTATCTTTTCTTATTTTATTCATGACGTGAGCTCGCGCTCTAGATACTTGATTTTTTTTACAGAAGAAGAAAGAAGGTGGTTGAGGTGGACCTGAATAATACAGAAAGTTAAATTTTACAATTAGTTTTTTTATAATGTCAACAAAGGAACAGGCCCATCGTGAAGCAGGAGTACAAGCATCCGACTATAATCGTGACAAGTTGTGGATTCGATCACCAAATAAACCAATGAAATACTTAATATTTTTTTCTTTGCTATGTTGCCACATGGCAATGCGTATAGGTCCGCCACTCAATGCCTCAAATTAGGCGGAAAGTGTGAAATGAAACACATTGTCTGAACCCTAGGTTCCCAAGTTCCTCCCTATCATGTGTGGGATACCGTGTGATGCTGCAAAAAAGACAAAGAAATATACTAAATTTAAAAACGTATAAAAATTTGAATAAAGCAAGATTTGAACCCGCGCCTCTTAGAATCCGTCCAAGACTTGGACGGTTTCCAAGATGCGCGGGTTCAAATCCTGCTTCGTTCAAATTTTTATACGTTTTTAAATTTAGTATTTCTCTTTCCTAGGTGTGGAATAAATTTGAAAATAGTAAAAAAGACAAAGAAGCAAACAAAAATCTCTTAGAACTTAAAACCTCATGAGCTTCAAGCTCGCACCTCAAAACCGTTTCTAAGGCATTGAGAATATCTTATAGTAGTATGTGGACAATCTAAACAACGAAATGCTAAGCTATTCAACAAGACACTTCAATGGCTTAGTCCGAGCGAGTTTTGGATGGTTTCCAAGAGGCACGAGTCCAAATTCGGTCAACTTTTAATACGTTTTTAAATTTAGTATTACACTTCAACTCATTGAACAAAGATGCGTCATCTCAGGAGTCCGTAACATCACATGCTAGACGACTCCAAAGGTGCCAGTCGGTATACGCACCAAATTTAGCAAACTATCATTTGAAATCACGAAATTGTTAGGAAATTTCCATCGGACTATGTTTTGCCGATGATGTAACATTGTTAGCTACGACCATGAAAAATTTGAAAACATAAATTGTTTGACGATCAATGAAACTATTGAAGCCTGTCGTGGTACAGTGGTACAAGCGTGTGACTGTTCAATCGGCAGGTTCTGGGTTCGATCCCAAGGCGAGGAAATGAAATATTTAATGTTTCATTTTTTCTCTCTGGTAATAAGGCAAAGCGCGGCGTTGAATTCCGCCAATCAACACGCAATGCCTCAAATTTGGCGGAAAGTGGGGAACGAGAGTTGAACAGAGTGTCTTAACACTAGGTTCCCGGGTTCCCTCTGCCTACCCTGCCTTGTGCGGGATACAGCGTGAAGCTAAAAAAAACAATAAAACATTGATAAAACAAAAACTATGTTGAATGCCCTGCTCCAGTCAGTATTGGGAACAATTACAACAAAGCTCTACGACACTAATGAACACACCACTCTCCACTTTCCGCTAATTTTAAGGAACTCAGTGTCGCGCTTTGCATTATTACTAGAATAAAAAAATGAAAATATAAAATATTTCATTTCCTCGAGTGGGTATCAAACCCATATCTGGGTGCATTTACAGTCCCAAGCTTGTGCCACTGCGCCACGACAGGCCTCGTTGGCCTCGAGTTATTCTAATATATTTGCATATTATGGTTAAGATAACATCGTTGATGCTCGATCTTCCAGAATCGCGTCATTCCGTTATTAATAATTGTCCCCCACGCTTATATTATAAACGATAAGATAGCTTGTGTGTTAGATGTAATTAATTATATATTACAAAATTCATATTTCTTTATTTTTACTATTTCTATACTGTTACTTAGGAAAGAACAATACTATTTTTTTAAAAACGTATGAAAATTTGAAAGTATCAGGATTTGAAGTATCGCCTCTTGGTAACCGTCCAAGCGCTCTGACCAACTAAGCAATACGTTCTCATCAAGCTACGTCGAAATTCTTATACGCTTGTTACAACTTAATTATTTTGTTAGCATCACTGTAGGGAGATTTTTAAAAATTTCCGCTACCCAATTCGTTAGAATTATCGTTTGGCAAGAGACAATGCTGTGTATTAAATGTTTTTGCTATTTTTCAAGAATTATTCCATACTTAGGAAAGAAAAATATTTATTTTGACAACGTACAAAAATTGAAATGTAAGGGGATTTCAACCTGCCACCGCTGGACGGCTTCTAACGGCGCGTGTATCCCGCTAAATATATATTTTAAGCTTCATGCATTAATTTAAGCCGTATGGTTCCGGCTTAGAACAGAATCACCCTGGTAAAGTACGTGTGGGAGAGTCACGTTGTCAGCAATGGCAACACACATGGGCAGACTCGACCGGATTGTTACCACCCCCGACATTTAAAACCGGCGTTAAGTAGTGGCTTTGGACACTGCGTTTCGCATTGGGTTCGCCTAGCCCCGGTGCCCATACACCTTATAGACCGGCAACGCTCCTGTAGCTCCTCTAGTGCCACACGGGGCCATGGGCGGCGGTGATCACTTACCATCAGGTGACTCGCACGCTCGTTTGCCGTGTCTTTTACATAAAAAAAATGTCTCCATGACAAACCTCCATTTGTCTTCTTAACAAAATAATTACTATTGAGTAGGAACCAAACCAAAAAATGTCGTAAGTACTGCGACAACGATATGCGCATGACGTCCTCAATAGTTTTACTTTATTATCAATATCTTTGATTTGAATTCACTTGCACCGTGTTACTAGAGATGAAATGAAATTATTAAATATTTCCCTTTCCGGAGTGGGGATCGAACCTGCAACCTGTCGTTTACAGTCACAAGCTCGTGCCTCTGCGGCATTTTTTTTATAGCTTCACGCTGTATCCCGCACAAGGCAGGGTAGGCAGAGGGAACCCGGGAACCTAGTGTTAAGACACTACGTTCCACTTTCATTCCTCAATTTCCGCCGAATTTGAAGCATTGCGTGTTGAGTGGCGGAACTCAACGCCGCGCTTTGCCTTATTACTAGAGCGAAAAAATGAAACATTAAATATTTAAATTGAAAATATTTAACATTTTGTGGAGATCGAATCCAGAACCAGTCGTTTGAACAGTCACACGCTTGTGCCGCTGCGCCACGACAGGCCTCAAATTAAATTATATTAAATCAAAGGCCATATATTAAATTATATATTTTTTTTAATTTAATTTATATAAATAAATACCTTTTAAATTATATATTTTTTTAATTTTAACCATATCTCAATTTTTATCATAAAAAGGTCAAGTTCAAAAGTTATCGTATAGCTGTTGTGAGCACAAAATATTTATGTCATCAAAATTAAATATTGTTTTTTTTTTTATTTCTAGCAATTCAAAGCAGTATTTTCAGAATTTAATACTTTTTTCTTCACCTTTATATAATAAGAAAAATATCGTTTTAGGCGAAGTGCAGACGCGACAAGTCTTGTGTTCGATCCCCACTATGTGCCATTTAAGACATGAAGTCTGTCGAATTCGACGAAAAGCGGTGAATGGATGTGCCTTAATTGAAACTAGGTTCCCAGGTTCCCTCTGGCTACCGAGTGCATGAAAACATGAAGCGAAAAAAAATATTCGATACAAAATTTGAAGCTATAACTATCTATTGTGTTATTTCCATACAAAATTAATGTTTTACAATTTCCTTTTTCATCACAAATAAATAAATCACAATATATTAAATATGAACACTGATAATATAATTAAATATTTATTTAAAATTCACGGTAATATAGAATTACTTTAATTCATAAATTATATAAAATACATACACAAAATAGCAAAAAGACATTATATATATATATATATATATATATATATATATATATATATATATATATATATATATATATATATATATATATATATATATATATATATATATATATATATATATATATATATATTTTCTATCTATATATATATATAAACATATACACACACACACACACACACACACACACACACACACATCCACAAATGTTCTAGTCTATTTCTAGTAATACCTAGAAATTGTAAATACTAGAATAAACCAATTATTTTATTCAAGACCACTTAGCAATGTTATGTAAACAAAATTTCACTTACCTTCAAGAAGTTATTCAATTGAGGGTTATACTGGCGGTGGCAATTGTACGCTCGCTCCGTACTGAACTACGATCACTTTATTCATTCAATGTAGTTGTAAAGCTGTGTTTACATGTGTTTTATTTTTTTTAGGTTCACGCTCAAGGGAACCTAGGTGGAGGGAACCTGCTAATCTAGTGTTACGACACTCTGTTCCCATGAAAACACTTCCGTTACCAACTTTCCACCGGATTGGTAATGTGTTGAGTGAATAAATGATAATAATATATTGAATATTTAAATTTCTTGAGAGGAAATCGATCCCATACTGGTGTTTACAGTCTTACGATTGTGCTCTATCGTCAAGACTGTCTTTGACAATTTTCACATTATTCACAAGGTATTTCCGGCGACTTCGTCCGCTTTATTAAATAACTAACAGTTCTTATAATACAGGTCCTAAGTATCCAATGTAACTAACCACAGATATACATAGTGGGGTATATAATACTGACTAATGTAACATAATACTCGTGGCCTTTCAAGACTTTCTGCGCCAACACATTTCGGTTTTAAAATATTTAAAAAACAGCGTTTAAAACAAGTAATGCAAATTTTTTCTTATCTATACTTATTTTAAGTACTTTACAGAGTAAATAGGGTATTACTGAAACATTGCTTGCTACGGAAACGACTACACTATATTTGGGGCTCCGCCCCCTGCTCGCTAAGACCACCCCCCCTGACCCACGCAAATGAAAATTAAACGAAAAAACA
>DWMZ01003165.1:0-13090 GCA_018249855.1 Eueides tales michaeli | reverse complement strand
CCGCCACTCAACACACAATCTATTAAAAGTGGCGACGTGTGCGTAACGGAATACTTTAGAGATAAAAAATACAGTGCAAAGATAAAATAAGTAACGTTACTATACTAAATTTAAAAACGTATAAAAATTTGAAGGAAGCTGGACTTGAACCTGCGTCCAAGCGCTCTGACCAACTAAGCCATTCGTTCTCACGAACAGTCAGAGCGTTAGGACCGTTTCCAAGAGGCGCGGGTTCAAATACTGCTTCGTTCAAATTTTTATACGTTTTTAAATTTAGTATTTTTCTTTACTAAGTGTGGAATAACACTTTAATAATAGTAAAAATAAGTAACGTAACTGCCTAAAAATTGCATTGTATATTTAGTTAATGCATGTTGTGTGTGGAGTGGTGGAGCTCTACGCTTTATCTCCTTATTCAACCCACAATCACCGCGTTTCCAGCCCGCTTCGCCGCTACACCGTGATACCTTTACATATAAAATTGGCCATTTACAAAAAAAATATTTCAGCCGATGCCTCTCGCGAAGGCACGTGGTCGTGATCTATCACGTCATGTCAATTTTTTTATAAGCTAATTAGTCATAGTTGTAGTGTGGAACGAAATGTTTTCTGTGAAAAAATACCAACTTCCTTGGACGTAATTGAGAATGTCTGTAATTTAACAGTTTCATTTTATTTTATTTTCTCATTTCTGTTCTAATAGATTATACAAAGAAGCTATCGAATTGGAGCAACAAAGCGTCTAACTATAAATATAATGATTGCGAAGTCGATTCCTGCGCGATGGATGTTTTTAATTTCCCTGCTCTTGTAACGAAACAAAGCGCAGTGTTGAGTTCTGCTATTTACCATACAATGTCTAAAATATTATGTATTTTATAGATAATACGATATTTGTATAATATGCACTCTTTAATTGTATGCAGGAACATGAATATTTAACCAGAAACCAAAAATTATTTTAAAGCTAAGCGTTAAGAATCGTAAAAGTATCAGTGCTTTCCTAGAATTCTGTCATCCTGAAGGTGAATGATGTACTCGTATAATGGGTGAATAATGGGTGGGATAGAATTAATTAGAGTCATTATGTATATTGTGCAAACTGCACACGCTGTGTGTGTATAAGTAAATTTTTAAAAATGTATAAATTCATTTATGCCAAAAAAAAATACGATTTTATACTTGAGAATATAATTTTACTACAGACAACTTACTAAAACCATAAAGAATAAGAAACGAAAAGAATATTAAATTCCATTGAAAGTTCGTAAAACATTCCTTCTATATAGTTTCAATAAAGCATATTCAAGCTAGCCGGAGCTATTCATTATACCTATAAGTGAAGTCTTTGTCTCCAGTAATTTACTTTCCTCCGTAATGTCTCCGAGATATACATTATCGTACGATATACCTGCGTCGTCGTCGTGGTCGCTATATATATAGTGACCAGAGCCGCTCTATGTACTAACGATGTTTCATATAGAGGTACACAACTCTTAGTAACATCCATTCAACAACGTGTATGAAACTGTAGGTTTCAGCCAGAGTAAAATAATAAAGTAGCATAAAGTCAATGCAATCTAACTAGCACAATTCTAGCTAATTTATATGACAGCTTTAAAATTATATATAAAGAGGGGTTGCGATCCCGCTAGTATATGTTTTATATTGTTTATTTATTATAACAATGATAGAGGTGGGAAGGATCATCGAGACGTACTGTCAGGATACTTTGATCTTCCGCATTTTATTATTCACTCGAGTTACGATGATAATTAATCAAAAGCCCCTTTGATCGTGGCGACGCACGGTTTAATTGTAATCCGTAACGACGCTCACAGTGGGAGCTTCCTGTCTGCTTCCTTCTTTACAAGCCTTCCTGATGTTTTTCAGCATGACAAATGTAATTACAATATATTTATTATTTAAAGGACATTGTGTTAGTGGGACAGTATTAGACTGTTAATGCGATAGCTGTGGGTACATTTCAATGATCTTGTCACGCATAGAAACGCAACGTTATTTAACTAATAAATAGACAGTGACTAAGCCTCATCAATACTTTTAGAAAATCTTTAAAATGTTGTATGAAGCAGGGCAGCCTGTGCCGCTTAGAAATCGTCCAAGTGCTCGACTCGAAGCCAACAATAAGTTAAATGAAAGTTTTAAAAGAATAAAAATCATATGTAACTTCTTTACAACGCATGCAAATTATAAAACATAACCTCTCATTAAAGTACATATTTTAACATAAAAACTTCTATTGTAAGTCTCTTTGTAACCACATGTAGCCAATAACGTTAGCTTGTAAAAGTTAAATTTGCTCTTTGAAGGGTTCCAAGTGAACTCTATTGTCGTATACAAGTTGTATATAGAGGTATAATAACTTGAGCTAACAACTCTAAAAGATCGTTTTTTATTAAAACAGCATTGTACAATTTTTACTAGTTGTCTAAAATTTTTCCGTTTGTGTACAGCTTGCTTAAAGCTTGCTTAAATAAGTGAATGAGACACTTTTAGTAAATTGAACATCCACACACGAATCATCACGAACTGTCTTCCATCTTCGCTTCGCTTGTTATATTTGTTAGAATTAACGCGGCTTTACGTTACGGAATATATGTACAATCAAATATGTTTAAAATTGTTCAAAAGAAAAAAAAGAAAAAAGAAAAAAAGAAAATGTGCCGCTGCCTCACGGCAGGCTTCTATGCGATTTTCACTATTATATTTTGTCATCATTCTTCCTTCAATATAGTAAATATTGTAGGAAGAATGATATGGTATTTAATTTTAATTAGTTGATAACTTAAAAAATAGATCAATTTCAAATATTTACTTCTCTTAGTCTTAGCCTTTCACAACTTTTTAAAATTACCATACAGAATTATCTCGGATGTCTTTTGTTGATATTGTAAAAGCGTACATATTCTCCCGTAAAGAATTACGTACTCGATGCAATCGCACACACTCTCATAGAAGTTGGTCGGCGTGTCGTAACTCTAAATGGCCCCTTCATATACTGCTATATGTGCGATGCAGCACTAAGCTATGATGTACTAGCTGTTACCCGCGACTTCGTCCGCATTCACTATTTTGGTCATAGTGACATACATGTAAAAGATAGATATATGCTGTCGCGGACTTTTATTTAGAACCATTTAAGATAAATAATCCTACAGTAATCTACCTATGTGTTATCTTTATGTAACTCCAATGATAAAAAAAGTTTTTTTTTAAAATCGGTGTTCCCATCTTCGAGTAATCTGAGAAACATACTTAATACGTATGTTCCTCAGATTACTCGAACCTTCTCCTTTTTTGAAGTCGATTAATAAAATGAGATGATAGTCAGATACAGATCTACCAATTGCGTTATTAAACGAAAAAACCGCATCTGTGCCTTTCAAATTTGAGGATTGCCCTCGATTTCTCCAGGATTCCATCATCAGATCCTGGTCTGATTACCATGGGACCAATTGTGAAATATACCCTCTCGAACAAAAAAAGAATTTTGAAAATTGGTCCACCCATCTTCGAATAATCGGGGAACATACATAAAAGAACCTCCTTTTTTATGTCGGTTAAAAATGCCTATAAATTTTAACTTATTATGTTATTCTGATATCGAAGCTATATAACTGCAAAGTTTCATGAAAATCCGTTTAGTAGTTTTTGCGTGAAAGAGTAACAAACATACACACATCCGTACAAACTTTCGAATTTATAATATTAGTAAGATACATCACACACATACACGTACAAATGAAAACGTAAACCTCAATTATAAGTTACGCTATGATCGCTCTCTGATATGTACATTACATAGATATCTTGATTTATTCACATCCGTACTGGATAATTTAATGTATTATATGTATAATGTTCCATATACTCTGAGAGGATAAATAGCCAATACGGGGAGATTAGAGTGCGTAAGTTAAGCTAGTAAACTAAAGCCTATGTGCGTGATCTAATGGAACAATTGAACATTATCTGTTTATACACAAGTATAAACTTGCAGTTCCGGCGTAATTATTAAATGAAAATAAGTATAATTGTGTGTCAGTGTCATGTTTTTGATATATATAAATTAGAAAAACTATACAAAAAATGGGGGCTAGTCGTAACGAGGGGCACAAGCGACTGTAAACCCGATAGAACGTAGGCTCCACAGGACGAAACAAAATAATTAATATAAGTTTCCAGGCTACTGTCCGGCCTATAGTCACCTGCTCGTCGGTGACATCATACCTAAGCCAGACCGAGGCATCGTGGCAATTTAATATATAATATATTTTCCATCTGTTTTTATCATTTTGTAATATATATTAAGCAAAATAAAATAGAGATTTTTTTTGTATGAACTCGTTTCCGTTTCGAAATACATGACTGAGGATTTTATTCATACTCGCATTATATTTTTCTTATTATGAAACCCCTAACATACCTCTAATTCTTATATCATAAATGCTTCTATCACTTTTAACTATATGTATGAAATAATAAAGAGTCGAATATTCTATAGCGAAAAAAATAAATAAATAAAATGAGATTCCCCTTACAACATTACACTCGGAGCGAGCATATCAATAAGCCTAACTATGCGCGAGAAAACACGTTAGATGCCGAAGCAAAGCTAAGTATGCTATCGAAGGTATCTTGATATATCGGCGGCGGGTAGTCCCCGCCATACGGGCCATATTTACGGCTTTACTGGTGCTTCCGGAATATATAGGGGAATAGCTTATTGCTCCTGACATCGACATACTCGAGTCTATTATCATGCTAAATGTTGAAAATCTAATAAAGCTTTCTTGTACAGTTCAACAGCTTTACGTTGTTCCTCGTATAACAAAGAAACTTGAAATATTATTGGTTGGGTTTTTCATGCTATTGTGTAAATTTTGAGACATTTCAGTAGAATAACAGAATTTTGTCTTGCTGAAAAATAATATATATTAATAAATAAATAAAGTATTATTTTATTTTTTCAGTTTCTTCGTCCTCAACTTTTATTTATTTGCCTCATTGCATAAAGCGTTGCAGTCTAATATGTAATAACCAAGTTAATATAATTTTATAGCTATTTAAAGTACTAAACGTTAACAGCTATCGTAATAAAATACACATAATTTCAATGAGAATTTCCTATTGTTTCAACGATATAAAACAACGATTGTTTTGGTATGTTTATTTTAACTTTACGTAGGTATATTGTATGTAAACACAAGCTGTGGCGATTCGTTGTTCTTGTTAATTATCAAATTAAACATAAATATAATATATTTAATGAAATATTTGTAAGTATTTTAGTTGCTCTATAAGACTTGTTTGTAGTTTTGTCTCTTAATCCGAGACCATCGTGGCGTGGTGGGTCAACATCTGGCGACGGTCGAAATATTGAGTTGCGTGTCCAGTTCCTACTATCAGTAGGAACAAATTGATCGTATTGTAATTATTTTTATTTCCCCGCTTTTGGTAGACGAAGCGTGTCGTTAAGTTCCACCGTTCCAGGAAGTGCTGAGTCAATGTTAGTTTTCACGCTACCCTGTCCGCCGTAAAGAGTGTAGCTGAGAAAAAATTGATATAGTGAATGTATGTCATGTTTTAAATATTTTCGTAAATAGTTGATGAACCGTTGATGACGCATACATTATGTTTCAAAATTTCCACATTCTCATATTATTTATTTATTCAACAATAAAAATTGGTCATAAGGGCTGTCTCCCAACGGTCGACCCAATTGCTTCTAAATGATAAACGATCTCGGTGGACCTGTTGTTATATGAGAGTTTCATTTAAATCAATAGAAGCTCTTGACTGTAAGCGCTACTCTACTTGACTATAAGCAGTGAAACTTTATAAATTGATATTTATATTAAAGTTCTGAAGTACTATAAAATTAAAATGTAAGGTGTATGTAGATAATTATATATTAAGGCTGTAGTTCGCAAGATGACAGCGAGCAAATATAGAGACCGATAGGAATGGGAAATCCCTAGTGAGTTCGATTTCTAATCGGAAGACTTAATTGTATTCAATTCCTCGCTCTGGTAACAAAGCACGGTGATTTACGATACTAGACTAACAATGTTTTGATAATGGAGATAAGCTGAGAAAATGAGTGTCTTAGCACCAGATTACAGTATTATATACGGATAACAATAAGCTTTAAGCAATACTATGTTTTTTTGAAAGTTTGGTTGATTTAGACTTACACAGTATTGGCTAGTGAAGGAAATGACTGTGTATTTAGTAAAATTATGAATATTTATAAAAGTAAAGTAACTGTCGACTGGAATCTGCGATAACAAGAATAGTACAAACTTTCCATTGATATATAGTTGTCTGTAATTTATTCTTCTCATTCTTTCCGCATAGCAAAAAATCACAGACAATATAGTATTGAAACAATTAGCACCTTACTTTTCTGCCAAATTTTGACAATGTGCGTTGAATAGAGGAACTCAACACCGCCCTCTGTCCACCAAAGCGGCTCATTGAATCGAATCCACAACCATTGCGTTTATAGTCAATCGCTATACCACTGCGCCATGACGGCACCACTTATAAATTATATATCCAATACACTACACTAAGGTACACGTCACTAGTAATAAGAAGCCTTCTTCAGCTAATCAACGTTAATTAACGACCCTCAGTCACTAAACGTACACTGCGTACGCTGCGAGTTCCAATTATCTCATTAGCAGAGTAATAGGATCGTACACGCGCTCCTCTCATCAAACTAAATGTCGTTTCCATGCAGCATCACCTGCGCTACATCATACGATGAATCATATTGTATCCGATGTATCATATTACGATGAATCATATTGTATCCGATGTATAGAAGGGTAGGCAGAGGGAATCTAGTGTTCAGGCAGTTTGTTCCTCACCGCCCAATTTTAGAAAATTCGTATTTAGTCGCGGAACTCAATACCACGTTTTTTAGTTACCACAGCGAAACAAAGAAAATGAAAGATCATCTTTACTGGAAACAAATCCACAACTGTCGCGTTTACAGTAAGATCACGTAATTGGTAATTTGCGTAAAGATGTTTATAGGTATTCAGTTTAACTGTCAAATATCAATATTATTGGATCTTATTGGTCTTATTAAGGTTGTTGGTGTATTGAGAAGCTTTTGGAAAGCTTATAATATCTCGTAGTAAGTCAGAATGTGGACACCAGAGAGTCTGAGCACTACTTTATGTAATTTAAGCTTAGCAGGAGAAACAAAAGTACATATATCTCATATTTATATGCATGAGAACGTACTCCATAGCGTGGATTTTGTTTAAGGCTTGCATCGTCGACATCACAGCTGTCGACGTGTGACCCGTGCATGTGGGACCTGTTATTATTGGTTCACTAGAGTATTATACCTTTTAGGTTTTATAAGTGGATGGTAGTCTTATTGAAGAGCTTTTTTTTATATTTTACAACATACAGGCCATAGTTTTTTTTCCTTGTGTGTATTGATTATAGAATTGTTTCAGTATTGTAGCAGTCTTTTTTTCAATAAATTTGACAAAATTGTATGTCATTGGGCTATAGCCCAATATCGTAGTATTTCTTCACTTTCTTTTTACTTACTAAGAGTTGTGGGTTTTTGAGATATTTGGAATGGTTAACGTGATGGTATAAAACCTTTGTTGATAAATAGCTGATTCAATATAAGAAATTTCCAAGTCGCTCAAGTTCCTGAGATAAACATGGTTAAATAAGTAAAAATATTTATTTCAAATACTAGTTAGTTTTTAATCTATCTTTTCATCAGATCATATAGATCTAACAAAGATTATAAGCATTGAATGTCGTTGAATGAGGTGTACTGTTCGCAGGGAGTCGGGACATCGTTATTATTTATTGCATGACCGATGCTGGCAAGCTTGAGCTATGAGATGTGAGCTTTATGTTCACTTTATTAGAATTTGATACTTTTATTTATTCTAGACAGTGAATTTTTACTCAAAATTTATGTTAAAATGCAGTTTTTCCATAAAGCAGTATAGGTTAGTGTCAAAGTAGTGATAAGAATAGTTTACAGCAATCCGTCCATATTCGAGTTATTGTATGTTGATTGGTTGAACTCGATGCCGCATTTAGTTTAACTACAGCGAGGAAATGAAAATAATTAATTCCTCAAGTGGGGTCGAACATGCAACCATTTTGTTTGCAGTCACACGTACTACTGCGACACAACAGTCTCAATATAAAATACTTGAATGTTTTGAAACACTGTAAGGTTGAATTCAATTTACAATGTCATTAAAGTTAGTTCAGTCAGTATCTTTCAAAGTTGGCGACTAGCAAAGATACATAGTATCTTTACAGTGATTACTATGACAGTGTAAATATACTCGTATTGGAGCTTTAACCTTTGATACTATTCTCTTTATCTGTTTTAAATAAGCAAATCTATAAATTCTTTTATTAATAATTAAAGCAAAACAATCTATATACTAAATAGGTGCAGAATGTAGTTGCTTAATTTTGTTTTCACGCTCACTTTGTATAAAAAAAATATAACTGTTTTAGGAGATTTGACTGAGACTAAGATTTTTATATTTATGAGTTTGACTAAACTCTCTATAAATACGATCTCTACTCCGGAAAAGGAATTAACTTCACTGTACCGCTCGAACGGACACAATTCAGCGTTGACTTCCGCTACCTTATACACAATGTCTCGAATTCAGACAGAAAACAGAGAACTGGCTGTCCTAAAAGAACTAGATCCTTTCAGCATTACTGTTAGTTATGGATATACCAAGCTTGAAGTCAAACAAGTTCTTACTTTAACTAATAAATTTGTAAATTAAATCCACAAAATCTTATATAAAAAAAATGAATGTACTCCCAACAAAGCAGATTAATAAAATAACATTTCGAAGCCAATTACTGTTATATATCGGATATCTGTTAAATTACATTTAAAATATAGCGTATGATTTTATTTAGTTTATGTTTTATTGGATTTCATTTTTTTTAAGAAACAAATCATCGCTCATTCACATAACTTCAATTTATGTGACTGTATATGTATACTATAAACATATCATCGCAGAGGCAACATAATGTTAAGACACTGCATTCTTCACTTCCGATCGATCCGATCCAATTTCGATATGTCAATTTCTAATGTTCGACATATGGCTTGTTGAAGGAAGGAACTCAACGCAATATAATTTAGTGCTACAATATTCTGTTTTCTGCATTTGAATTTGGGCTCTGTCTCTCGAGAGCAAGATAAATTATGTCCTAATTTCTCTTGTGTTAGAATCGAACCCACTCTGCGTTGACATTCCTACACTGTGATGAATATATGAATATTTTGATCCATTAAAACTCAAGAAACACAAGTTAAAAACTTACTTCTTTTCGCAATATATGAAGTATAATAAATTACTAGTAACGTATAAAATACATAGTATATTTGTAATTCAGTAGTTCACATAAAACACGTGCTCGGGCCACCTCCTGCTTCAGTGGCGGGTATACATTTAAACTTTTCATTTTGTAGATTCACACCTGCACATACAACAGATTTATTGCACAAATTGTTCTTCCGCAGGCGATGTGAGCTATTACCTCGTATTTCACGAGCTTCTAAGTATACAAAAAATTATAGATTAAGTAGAATTTCATATTAAGTAAAGTTTTAAAATATTACATTCTTATTTATTTCTTGCTCTGGTAGCAAGAAATAAATAAGAATGTAATATTTTAGCAGTGAAGCGCGGCGTTGAGTTCCGCCACTCAACACCAAATCGTTGTGTGAGGAACTTGTCCTAACTATAGGTTCCTCTGTCTACACTGCGGTATGCGTGATGCAGCGGATGCATCGTGCAGTTATTCAAAAGAGCCTCACGTTGCATACCACATCTCATCTTATAAATTATATATAAAATTAAATTTCAATAATAAATCATCGTGAAAGTGTCCGACCGTTGAAAAAAACTATTATTCAAATTCAAATATTTTTATTCAAAATAAGAAGTAACAAGCGTCGTTGTTTAAGCGTCAAAAAATTTACCACCTGTTCACTAAATTTACTGCCTCAAACATGAGAAGAACCAGCTAAAGAAATTCAGCGGGAAATATAATTGACAATGATACATTTGAAATAGCCTGGAGCGAGCATTTTATTTCCAAGGCGTGCTATCAGCTTTAACTTAATTTAGCTTCACGCTATATCCCTAGCGGGGTAGGCAGAGAGAAAGGAGCGCCAAACGCTACGGTAATTAATATTATGTACGAGTATATCCCCAATTTTGCTAAATTCATTACTATTTTTCTTAACATACATAATATTATCAAAAATGTATTGCGATGCAACGGTCATTACATTAATTTTCTTTTAATTTTTTCCTTATAGAATCTTTAGGGTCAAATTTATAAATTGCACGAACAGCTAGCTTCTGCAACACAAAAATTGATTTAATACCGGCTGCATTACCTTAAAGTAAAATGCCGTAGGACATAATACTACGAAAGTAGCTAAAATAAACGAGGCAAGCCGTTTCCACGTCTGTTAATATTCTGATTTTTTGAATCGCTCAGGCTGCTGAGCCAATTTTAATTGCCCAACCATCAATATGAGGTCTTTTGTCTTGCCATTTATCTTGTAAATTACAATGGCTAATAAAATGAAGTAATTAAAATTATATTACGATTTATTTACTTTCATCCCCTATCTCTAGTAACAAGACAAAGCGTGGCGTTGAGCTCCGTCAGTCAACACGCAATGTCCTGAACATCGTATAGGAAGTTAGAAACGAAGTGTCTTAACATGTACTGTACTCGACCTGCCTACACTGCTGCGGATATTATATTATGTATGTACCAGTACGTGAGCACTTCAGAGAACTTTGATTTTACTCTTTATGGCCAGCACGAGACCGCCAGAGAGAACTAGTTTCATGTAAAATCTAACGTCTATGAACCGAAACATTCTCTAGTATATATTATTGAAGCGTCTCGAGAGCCTGCGCTTGTGTTTACGATATACACGCTAGTATGGAATGCAGTAACAAAAGAATATTACGTGTATATCTTCATTCTGTATAACCTTTATACGGCGTATTGTATTTTATATGAATAGTGGATCGGAATGATGCTATTATGTGATAAAGTTCTTCAATGTTAACATCTTTTTGCTTTGGTAGGTGTTTTTATGATTAAGAAATCTGTATTTTGTGGTCGGGATGGGGGATGCGGTTGACTGTTTATGCGGTGATTGTCGGTTCCATCTGCAATCGAGAGCGGCTTTTTGCGTCCTCAATTTTACTTAATTGCATAATACAAAGCAGCACTAATTATCAGTATTTTTTATGTTTTATTTATTTGAAAAAACAAACAGTGCATATGAATATATGTAAAACCGTTTACCACAGATTACTAATAATAAAAATAAAAAAAAAAACATGTATAATCTTAACTAAATAGCACTAAAGCAAAAATTGGCAACTCCAACAATTTCGTAGAAATATGAAACATGTTCTACAATACCCATAAAAACATACTGGAAAAGTTAAGTTCTTCTTTATCGCACAATAGCAGGACGATCGCGGTAAAAGTATATTGCTCTGGTATTTTCTTCTACTTACACCGATATACCTGTGGTAAGAGCTACAACAAGTAATTGCAATGTGTCACCAATGTGTGTCTCATTTACAACTCCATTTCACTACGCGGAGGAATCTGCAGGAGAATATAAAATAAATAGGGTATAATAATAAAGTAGCGTTCAGTCTATACAATCCAACGACCACTATTGTGGCCAATTCATATGAAGGCTATAAAGATGTACATAAGTAAGGAATGCGGCCCCTCCAGCCTATATTTTGTATTGTTTACTTATTCTACCAATAATATAAGTGGTAAGAACCATCGAGAGAGGAGCAAGGACGCCTTTATTGACAGGACGTACTTTGATATTCCGCATTTTATCGTTCACTCGAGTTAAGACAATGATTAATCAAAAGCCCCTTTGATCGTGGCGACGCACAATTTAACTGTATTCCGTAACGACGATTAGATTTGAGGCTTAATGTTACTTCCTTGCAGGACTTTCTGCTATTTTTTAGACTGTAAAATTTAGGTATAATGTGTTTAGCATTTTGGAATAACTATGGTGGAATGTGAAAGAGGTAGTATCAATGCGGAGGAGTATCAATATATCTAAATAATTGATACATGAACAATAAATGTCAAACACATGTACTGATAGACATATATTGCTTACCATCGTGCGGATATATATATATATATATATATATATATATATATATATATATATATATATATATATATATATATATATATATACATACATACAAATTATTGGTATTTAATCCATCTCTCTTATATGATCCAAACCCATTATTCAGTAAGTATTGAATGTAATTGAATGAGACATAGTGTTCACAGGGAGTCGGGACATCGTCGGTGTTTACTGCACGACCGTGCGTTTGCTGGCCAGCATGAGCTATGAGCTATGAGATATGCTATATGTTAATTTGTTCACTTTATTACCATTTTACACGTTTATTTATTAATGGAAATAGAATTTTTACCTGAAATTAATCGATTTTAGAATAAAATAATAAGTAAAGATTCACGTTTTATTACCTATATTGTATAACCCAGCAATATTATCCATTTTCCAGCTCCCCGCCCAAATTTGATATACTGTGCGTTGAACGGTGGAACTCAACGCTGTACTTTGTCTCACTACACCGAGGACATAAAAATACTTCTCCGAGTGGTGGCCGAACATATAAGTAGTCGCACGTTGTATCACTTCGCCATAAAAGCCTCTATATGGAATAATAGAACGCTCACGTATTTGGAAACACCGTGAGCGTTCTATTTATGATGCCATTAGAATTGATTTAGTCAGTATCTGTCAATTTAAACACATATAATATTTTAGGAGATTTCATTGAGGTTTTTATATTTATGCGTTTGACTCTTTTTCTGGCCTGTTATATATATATATATATATATATATATATATATATATATATATATATATATATATATATATATATATATATATATATATATATATATATAT
>DWMZ01003164.1:0-13091 GCA_018249855.1 Eueides tales michaeli | reverse complement strand
TGAAATCAGTAAATCGATAATTTTGCTTAATAAGAATTCTACTAAGGCACTAGAAGTGAAAACCACACACTCATTCATCATATATGTATGTATATTTTGTTAATATTTTTTGTTAAATTATTTTTTTTTGCATATAAGTCTTTTTACTGTACTAACATTTTTTTATAAATCATAAACGAAGGATACAAATAAAAACCTAAAAAATATTCGTATTTATGGACTCGACTAACTTAAGTAAATGAAATTTTCATTCTTATATATAATAAATATTTTCATTTCCGTCCGTATCCCGCAAAACAATAGATTTTTAATATTACTCAGACCCTTGAAACTAGAAACTTGTTAAATGTATGACATTGACCAATTATAGCAGAGTAGCATTCGCAATGGTCGGGATTTCGATTCTTTCTTGTGATAATATTTATTTTTAATAATTACAAAAGAGCTGTAAAGAAATGTGATTTAACGTAAATTAATGAGAAGATTTAGCTTTATCTTGGGCCTCTAGCCTCTAGCAAAGTTTCCTCACGTTAATAGCCTAAGAATAATGTCATCAAATACTTTACGCTGTATCCCGCACATATCAGGGTGGGCAGAGGGAACTTGGGAACCTCCTGTTAAGACACTTCGTTCTGTTCTCCACTTCCCACTGAATGTGAAGCAATGCTTATTACGTGGAAGAACTCAATGCCTCATTATCAATTAAAATGTTTATTCGAGCAAAGTATTTAAAAAAAATTACAAATTTTATAACGTTGAAAAATAGGTCCTAAGTTGAAGAATAGGTCTTTGAAGACTAGAGGGAACTTGAGGAACTAGTGTCTTAACACTAGGTTCCCAACTTCCCTCTACCTACCTCTACGTACAGGATTCAGCGTGAAGATAAGAAAATGATATTCATAAAGAATAAAAAAATTACTTTATATCATATTAAGTCATACGCGATTACATAAGAACGCTCTTATAGATAATGGAGATTTTAGATATTTTTTGACGGCTACGTTCAACCTCAATCGCTTCAATTCTCGCTATTATTTCCCCATTAAACTTCTTTTATTTTAAGATCATATTTCATTTCCTATTGTATTAAGATAGTTATGGACACAATTTCTTCTAGAAATATATTTTAATTATAAAAATATTATTATTTGAAGTAAGATTTTAGAATACAACTTAATAATTAATGATGTTAAATTTCTACGTAGTAGGCAAAAGGTGAAGAAGTCAGTGTTTTGAATTTATTCTCATAAATACAAAAAAGTACTAGTAATTAGAGTTTAGTAAGTTAGGAAAATAACTGACTATTTGTATTGGTTATATATGCATAGGAATATACCGCCTAGCTCATTATGAAAACACTTTTAGAGTATTAAGCCTCTAGTAAAGAAAAATTAGGTCATTTTACATATAAAATCTGAAATGTTTTATTCAAATTTCATTCAATAAAAATTATATCAAGAATAAATATATTTGCATCCAAAGCAATTTAAACAGGCTACTTTTAATATAATTCTTAGCTCACCGTTATATTACGGCTAGACAAAAATTCAAATGCCTCTACTTATTTGGTTATCGAAACCAATACAGCTCTTTGTTTCTTTAAAACCGCTAACATACTTGTAGAGCTTAAAAATCTATTTAATGTATTGAATACTAATGAAATACGTTCTTTGAATATTATTGGCAAAGATATAATTATTGAGGTACAATATACATAGATAACCCTATTAATATATAATTTTGTAATTAATTATATAAACTATAATTATTGCTCTAACAGTTGCTTTCGTATAATCTAAAAGCTTAATAATTAAAAAAATCCTTGATTTCATAAGAAAATGTGATATAACGTAGTTTTGTTGTCTAGTATAAAGAGGGGTATCAGGTCAAACTAACACCCCTCTTTATACGTGGGGGGTTAAAAAGACAATATTTCATAGTAATTTTGTACTTAATTAGACTTGTAATGAAATAGTTATACACAACTAAAATATGTAAATAAAACAAGATAACAAGAATAAAGATTAAATGTCATGACTGGAAAAAGAATATTTATATTCTTTGTCTTTAGGAAGACGTGGTTATTTCCTGTTCGGCCTATTTATAATATATGAACCATATTGCTCGTGATATCTGTCAAATGCAGTGGCTCAGGCCTAATAGAGTCATCACCACAATATGGTCTACATGCGATGAAGGTACTACAAAACAAAATGATTTTTATATATATAACATTAATTAAAAAGTAACAAACATTCTGTCAAAAATTACTCTCTTTCTTCTTTTCGTGCAGCTGTATTTGTGAAAATAACGGTATACACTCTGCTTAACATCACGTCACTTGGCGGTATTTTTCAATTGTATAGACTTATATGAGAATACTGCAGTTAAATTTTTGTCCTTTGGTGTGGTCACGTAACTACTATAGTATAGTAAAAAATTAGATTAGTTGTTTTAATTTACAACAAGAAATAAAAAATATACCTAATAACATTAATCGTAAGTAATTTATACTTTATAAATAGGTAGGTACATAATAAATGTAAGTGTGAAAAAAAGTTCAATTCTTATCTCTTGGCTTTTGTTTGTCTGCTATCTCTTCGTGGATCAATATATCAATGGCTCGTTATCTTGTTAGACTTCCTATATTTACAGACAAACAATAACATTTTCATTTCGATCACCGATTGTAAATCAGCAATTAGTGGTTCTATTCCCTTTCAGAAGATCCAGTTATTTACTATACTAGCACACTATATAAAATACTCAACATACAGTGTCTTGAGCGGAAAGTGGTAAATTAAGTGTTTTAAGACTAGGTACCTTCTACCCGGGCTTACCCGACAATATAAGGGAACATTTTTAGATTTACGTCACCTTTCTTATAGGAAATTAAATCAATATAAAATGTATAAATAATTTCATCATCACGTTTATTTTATAACCTTTCTAATTAACATGCCTTGTATATACATTATTCACATATTCAATTGTAATAATAAATTATGTAAAATATTTTACAGTTAATTGCGGCGCAGGGGCACAGGGACTGTAAATGCGACAGGTTGTGTGTTCGATCCCCACTCGAGGAAGTGAAATATTTAGTGTTTTCACAGTAAATATTTCATGTTTTCGTTTCTTCGCCCTTGTAAGAAAACCACGGTGTTGAATTGCAGCACTCAACCCGCAATTCCTAGACATCAGCGGAAAGTGGGGATCGGTGGGAGCCTTGAAAATATATTAAATAATTTAAGTATATGCTTAAAACTTAATTTTTAGTATACTTACTTGGGTCATATATTTTCTAATTTCAAAATCAGAAAACTAGAGAGAGAGAAGTTATTATCTAATAATCATTTGAATTGTTTTTACCAATTTAATTACTTAATATTAACTCTGTTTAAGATTTTCTTGAAAAAATATACTATGCCTTAATAATAACACGCGTCATTATAATTAGTTATATTAGCACACCTAAATATAACTTACACTGCACGAATACGCTACGACACGACATCATTTCTTTTGGTGCTATAGTTTATAAGTGCGAACACGGTTACAATTACATAAGTTTAAAAGCTATAAATATATTTCACGTAATTATCTCTTTAAAACGTACAGTAGATAGGTTATATATCAAAAAGGTTTTTTTTTTTACTTTAACATTTTACTTTAAAATAATCAACCCGCATTTACTGTGTTGGGACACATGCACAATGATAGCGACAGAATTATATTTTATTACTCGACTTGGTATACATATATACAGGATATATAACGGCTTAAAGTTATGTTACCGACCATTTTTATATACTTTTTATTATAAACTTATCTACAGTATAAAATATTAAGAGTGGTTAATGTTAATACTGTAATTACGCGATAGTAGTAGCAGTGATAACGTACCACAGGAATGTGAAAGCGAATTCGTATCGCTACAATATATCAGATGTTCGATGAATCGTAACAATAAATGTGAAACATAAAATATATTGCAAAAAAATAAAAAGTCAACCGCATAAAACAAAATAAAATAAAATAAAAGAAGAACAATAGTTCATTAGAATCAACAGTGAGGACCTATTGTTTAATTAACAGGTCCTCCTCCTCGCGTCGATATCCTCAATGCTGAGGGTCGTGACCCCCTCCACGGATCACCTTGTTCCGGACTATGTTGCGCCAGCGGTGCCGGTTCTCCGCAACGGATCTGGATGGCGTCATGCATCTTGCTATTGAGTGTGGTGCGGATTTGGTCCGACCAGCGCCTTGGGCTTCGGCCTCGTGGTCTCTTCCCCTGGACTTTGCCGGTGATGACCATTTTCTCCAGATTGTCGCAACTCTTCCGGGCGATATGTCCAAAATACTCAAGGACGCGCTGCAGACAGATGGTCGAAAGCCTAGTCGAGATTTTGAGTTCCTTGAGTATCGACACATTAGTTCTCTTAGCTGTCCAGGGGATGCGTAACATTCTTCTCCAGCACCACATCTCAAAAGCGTCAACACGTTTGCGGTCGTTTGCTCTGAGCGTCCATGTTTCAGCTCCGTAAAGAAATATGGAGAATACCAGTGTTCGGACAAGCTTCTGCTTGGTATTATTCTTGATGTTCCTATCTTTCCATATTCCATTCAGCTGTCCCATGGCACCCTTGGCCATTCCAATTCTACGTCGGACTTCTGATTCACAAGAGCCGGTGTTCGAGATGCTGGAGCCCAGGTAATTAAATTGGTCCACTTTTTCAAGGTTTAATGCTCCAGTGAGCTCCAGTCTATTTGTACGGTCGACCACCGTCAGTTTGGTCTTCTCCTTGTTTATCTGCAAGACCAGTTCGCCACTTATGTGTTCCATTTGGTCCAGCAGAAGTACCATTTTGGCCTCTGAAGCGGCTAGGAGAGTAGTGTCATCTGCGTATCGTAGGTTAGTGATCTTCACTCCACCCACGCTAATTCCGCCCTCCCAGCCGTCCATAGTGTGTCTAATTATGTACTTCCCATATGCATTGAACAAAATGGGGGACAGAATACAGCCTTGTCTCACACCTTTCCCGAATTCAAAGGGTTTAGATATAGTTGCATTGATCTTTGCAACCCCGTGGTAATTAACAGGTACCAACTGGTAATGAACAATTTCGTGACTTTTAATTTTTTTTAGGTTTTTGCGGTCGGATTTTTGTAATACAATTTTTATTAGCCTATAACCATCGTCAACCCACCGTAGGTCTCTGTAATAGAGCATTAACAACCGAAGCGCGGGTCCTGTTTATAAATAATATACATACATTATTAACTAATAATAAAACATGAGGCTTTTCGTGGCGCAGGGTACAAGCATGTGACTTTAAACGCGAACGGTTGGGGGTCCGAACCCCACTCAAGGAAATAAAATATTTAATATTTATATTTTAAATATTCAATATTTTCATTTCTTCGCTCTGGTAACAAGACGAAAGCTCGGCATTGAGTTCTGCCACTCAAAAACGCAAATAGAGAACAACATGGAATGCCTTAACACAAGGTTCCCAAATTCTCTCTGCCATGTGCGGGATATAGCGTGAAGCTGAGAGAGAGTGTAGTAATAAAACATTTAATTTTACATAAAGCAGCAACAACCAAAAACACAAAAAAAAATCGTATTGTATAAAAATAGTAAATTATCTAGACGTAACAAATCATGTCACTTTGATGAGTCATAAAAGGGTAGGCCTATTAATGTCACTAATTGTTGCTAATTACTGGAAAACAGCTTTCACCTTGACATAGATCTTATAAAGTCTACACACCTACTGTACTAGTATACGTACTACGCCCATAAACTAAATGAGTTGAGTATATAACTATTAAACACGATGCACGTTTTACTTATATGGTAGAGCGTTGAGCTCAGGTTCTTTGGATTTCCGACTAATCGATATTAAAGTATTTTTCTGCTTGCCGCCAAATTGGGGCAATATGTGTCTACGTGTTCAGACGTATTCAACTCGAGGTAACGACCTCGAATGGAAATCGAACTCACAACCTGTATTTACAGTCATACGCTGGTGTCGCTACGCCAGGACTGGCTTTAAATATTACTCGATATTAAAATGAGACGCTTAATATTTCACTGTTAAATACTTAAAATTAAAGTACATTAAAACAACAATAATGACTGTAACTACTGTGCACTCTCATACTTACAACTGATATAAAACAGTAAAAAAATACTTGATACGGTCAATAATTATAAAAATGTATGACAAAATTTCCGTTAAGGAACTAAAAGCCAGCCAGTTTTTATGCCGTAGATAAGAAAATGTACACACATTACTTTTCAATAACGTCGTTTCAAGCGTTAAGGCGATAAAACAAGACAACACGTAAAAATGTTGCTAAAAATATATGTAGCTACCCTCGGAACTACAGAGTCGTAAAGTTACAAACCATTACCTTTACCTTTATATGGGAAGGACGAATAGTTTAAGATTTTCAGTGTAATTTCACTACAAGTTGGTAATCTTTTCTAATTCTGTGTAATGTTTAGTTGAGATAGGTTTAATCCTAGTCAGAACAATAAAGATAATACAATAAAGCTTAGCTTACCTTCTCTTACTCGATCGACCAATGTAAATATCATTTTGATCAAATATTCATTTAACGTTTTACTTTAATGTAAAGACATGTAATCGTAAAGACGAGACTGACGAGCAATAATAAGCTCAAAAAATCTTTCTTTTCTCGTTTCCAAAGCATTATTTCTTTTTCAACAGTAAACTGTATTAACAGAATCACTTCTTCAATAAATACGGTTCGTGCCACAGACATATTTTAGTTAACTCAATATAATTAATAATCTCGGACGTTTTATCCTTTCTTTCGAAATCTGAGGGCACTCCACAGTTTCAGTGAGCAATAAGAGGACGATTTGTCAACGTCGCTTTAATGAAAAAAACATCGTTTCGAGAAGTCAGATTGAACAACATTAGTGTAGATTTTTAAGAGCAATATTTTATACACTGAAAATTGTTTTTATGTCCATAATTGTTGAAAAGAAATAATACTTATATACCTATATCTCATAATTGCCTAACACACTTCACTTTTTGAAAGAAACAAATAAAACATTTTAGTGTAATGAAGTTTGTCACAGATTGACTTATCGATTATTTAATTGGCCAACTGTTCGGTTGATGAATTCAGTAAAGTCTCTCAAAATTACCATACGCTATAAATAATTACAAGGGAGGAGGCAAAAGCCTGACTAAATTATGTAGTCACTGCAATTTTGCAGAAGTCATCCAGTAACTATTCTATAAATATCTGTTGCACTAATAGAATCAGTTTATGATCACTGACAAACACATTGTTGCCAAAAGACTTGACGAAGTAGTCTTAAAATATATTTTTTAATTTCAAACCTAAATACTTTTAGATTTTTAATAGAATTATGCTTAGATATTTAATAAATATTTCTATAAAATTAAGCACTAAAATGAATGTTAAAATAAACATTTAAAATGTTATATAACTTATTGAGCAGGAAAGCTGATGTTTAAGCAAACTAGAAGCACTTTTGTACTAAGTACATCCGCTGTAAAACTTCACCTCCAACAAGTAGACGAACTACAAAGTCGTTTAATTAATTACTATTGTACGGAATAATGTTCTCTGAGTAGTTCCTCGTGACTTCCTAATTAATGCTTTCTACGTTCCAATATTGCCAGGAGCTATTATTTTATTACCTTTATTATATACCTAGTACTAAAGAATCTTTAATAATAATCATAAACAGATAATGTTACAAATAGTTATAAAGTTTGATACATACACATCTTTTTAATGGATATTCAGGTTTGTTATATTCGGTGCTCTCATTTTGTGTCAACAACAACAAATGCCAACACTGCATTTGTGCTTAACTAAAAAAACTATTTTAATTGAAGTCCAGGTAAGTTAGCGATGGAATCTATTACCTAGGCCTCGACTACAAGCCTTACTTGCAACTTAGACTTTCCACTTCGAAATCACTTTTTTCTTAAAACATGCAAACTTTTGATCCTACGTTCCTACGTCGGATTTCGCCATAGTGGAGAGAATATATTAGTACGATCATTCTTTCTTATATATTGTTCTCTACTACGGTAGAATCCGATTCGTCAGCTTAGTGAAAGATAGAACAAATAATGCAATTGTTTTGTAACAAAAACTTCAAATGCATACGTGATTAAAATTTACTTCTTATAAACTCTATAAATATTAAGAAATATCTAAACTTCAGAGATTTAATAATCATGATAACTTCTTGTTATTTTATGTTTTTTTATTTTTATCACAGATGCTAGAATTTATTTATATTTAGACATAAGAAATATCAAAGATTTATAAAAATGTTGGCGACAGAAAGATTTCTCATTTTCTTAGAAGAAAATGCAATTTGAGTATTGAGAACGAACTGGCAATCGGCCAAGTAAAAAGATGTAGCACGCCTTAACGACTGCATCTGGCGACAGCAGCTGACGGGATGTGCTCACTAGGGCCCCAATGCACACACCTAGGCGATATTGAACATCAAACATCAATACGCGTGACACTGTTTATATTAGATATTTATTTACCTTTATGTTTTACGTGTGAGTGATAAAAATCCAATATAGAAAATCACAAATATTATAGAAAATATTAATAACAATTAAACTATTTTATAATAAGCCAACCAAATCTAGAAATGTTCCTCATTTTCAAAGTTAAATTATGTTTAGTACAATACCTATGTTTACAAATCTTATCTACATAGCAAGAGAATTGAACCTAAACATGCCTATAAATCTGTTTTATATTTTTGTACTACACTTACTCATTACGTAATGATAATACGTGTGGATGATAATGTTTTTAAAAATGTTTCAAGAACTTGTATCATGTTAAATAAAATAAGGTCATGAATGAATTTCAGAGACGGCATATTTCATAATTGTTAAAAGCAAAAGTCTTACAATGGGATATAAATTATTAAAATATTTTGTTTCGTTTTTATAGTTCTATGAGAAAACTATATTTCTATGATATGACATGATATAATAAATTAGTATATATTTCTAAAAATAGATATTATTCGAAGAATCATACAGTAGGTATATCTAATTCTGTTTTGGTTTAGGAATATTAGGATCTCTAGTCCACCCTCTATTTCCTACAAGCAATTACTCATTAATCACCGAAATCCATGCATTAGCAATAATTATAGTTGCTCCAATTATCGGAACTGTAAAAGTTTCTAACTGATTCTATCGACTGGTCGTTAATAATCGATTGTAAACAGTCAGCTCTAAATTAAACAGAAAATTGAAGTGCCTATGAATCAGTGTATTAGTAATGTACAAATACATAACTGCACTATAAGTGCTTAAAACAATTATAAGAAAAATTAAAAAGCTTTGTTTATTTAATTGTATTACTATGATTGCTATTAAATCAAATAATTAATATAAAAGTAGTTGTTAGTAGCAAGATTCTAGCAAATATACGTACGCATCAACCTATTTATATTTATATTTGTTTACTCATATGTCACGTTTTATGGGGTCGGGAGGAAATAACTAAATATAATCATACTATTCAGTTCTCCATGCTTAATCCGTTAAGAGTGATTGTGTATTTGGTAACAAAAACAATGAAATAAACTACAACAACAAGAGTTTTTAATAGTGGTTTACAATTATTCTATACAATATACATACTCGCTTCATCAATCGCTTCTCGCTTCAACATCTGCTTGTGGTTTCAAATATATATATTTTTTTTTTTATGGAAAAGACACGGCAAACGAGCGTACGGGTCACCTGACGGTAAGTGATCACCGCCGCCCACGGCCCCGTGTAGCACCAGAGGAGCTACAGGAGCGTTGCCGGTCTGTAAGGTAGATGGGCACCGGGGCCCGGCATTACCCAATGCGAAACGCAGTGACCAAGGTCACTACTTAACGCCGGTTTTAAATGCCGGGGGTGGTAACAATCCGGTCGAGTCTGACCGGATTAGATTAAATCGAAGCTCAGCGAAGAAGTGCAGTACGAACTTTGCCAATTTAATAGCGTTGTCAGAGCAATTTGAACTTGGAATTTAGTTAGTGTAGATTTTTCTACGTTTCATTCACAAACTCACTTTTATTAAACATACGTTAGTTAATATATTAGTTAGACAAAATTATGATCACTTATATTTAGTGTTATACGGTTTTGAAACCCAACGATTTGAGTCAAATTTGCAGTAGTCTGTATCTTACGAGGATTTTCCTACAACAATCTGGTACGGTGGGTTTAACTTCATAAATATTAGGAGGCTTTAAGAGAAAAGATAATTTTTAACCTTTTTATCAAATAGAGATGGATTTTTCAATAGCTATATTAATAATTCTAGAGATATCTGTTTTCATTAGTATGAATATAATGGAATAACTACCGCATAATTTATTTGATATCCTACGCCAGTAAAAATTACTTTACTACATACTTTTAATGACGATACGCATATATAAGTCTAGAGATTGCTCAGGAATAAGTCGGCCTTGCCAAGGGAAAAAGTACCCTTGAGCAAATCCTTAACACAAATTATTGAAACGTGAGCTTAATATTTGTTGATTTTCAGTAAGATTATCTAGTAAATGGAATAGACTTTGGGAGGTGCAGCTAATGGGTGTGCAACAATATCTAGATCTATCTTGCAAGGAGATTTTGTGAAGATGGTACAGCGGATAGCTGCTGTACCATCTTAAATGAAGAATCACGGCCGTATGTTTACTTTCTTATAGAAAAAAAAGCCTTTTGTTTATATTACTTTGTAGGGGTCTTAAATGCCAAGAGTGAGCTGGTATGGTTAGGACACTCCGTTCCATATTAACTATAACGCCTGAATTGATAAGACTGGCCTAACTGTGGATCGTATACATATAATTATTGCATTGCATTTACAGCCAGACAGCTGAATGCCATTCATGTCATGTGACAACCCCCACCATATCGAGAAAATATAACAGTACATACATATAAATGTAAGCGTACTCTGGAGTGACAATTGAAACTGTAAAGATTCCTTTAAATATCAACACTGTCTATTCACAACTGCATATGTTTATAAACTATAATGTTTCGTGATAGTTATAATTTACATTTTGCAACTCTTGCAATTTATATATAAAAAAGATAAGTTACTCAATTTTTTTTTTAGATTATGTATAATTAGTATCATGCTGATATTAATTATAAATTACTGGTCTGACGACATTCGTAGGGTCGCCGGTAGACACTGGATGAGAAAAACAGAGGACCGAACAACGTGGCGCGCTCTAGGGGAGGCCTATGTGCAGCAGTGGATCGTCATAGGCTGAAAATGATGATGATGATGATACAAATTATACATAACCTAATAATTAGGTAACTACCCGCACATAGCAGGGTATGTAGTAGAGATCTATTGTTATGACATTCTGTTTCCTACTTATTAATTAATTTTAAAGACAGCATGTCGAGTGGCGCAACTTAAAAATACACTTTTACTTGTTACAAAAGCGAAGAAATAAATTCATTCATTTGTTTATTATTTGTTACTCATTTACAATATAAAACTATATTTTTGCTATTTTTCGTATTATTGTAAACATAAATAAATTGATGTATTAATAAAGAGTATATTTGTTTAAATACACATATTTGCTTATTTGTAAAACAGACACTACGTTAAAAAAACAGAAATATTCACACGTTACTTAATACGTAAACAAAGATTAAAAAAGACTAACAAAATATTAGGCAATATGAGAACACCGATGCTAAATAAGTTACAGACAACCGCTCTCGAAACAATGCTCTAGTACAGTGCTATAGTGCAGTATTCATTATTTTACTCAAAACACATGAAAAAATATAATAGTTAAAGCTAAATGTAGGCGAGTTTGGTGTTAAAACAAAATAGTAATTGGTTCAATTAATTATAAGTAATATCCTTCTGCAAAAATTTGCATGTATCTGTTTTTTTAATGACACTTATTTTAGGAATAATACAAGGTAGTAAAATACATTACAGTATGTTTGCATGAAAAAATCCTGCTGTAATCACTTTTAATTTACTTTATGGTAATAGTTTTCCGCTGTTGATTTCTGTATACATATATTTTATATACGAATTCATCGTTATTTAAAAGAAAATCGTATAAGGAATTGAATGTGGCAACCCTTTTGTTGCCAGGTTTAAAGAAGTTATTTTTTATTTGCACTTACGTGCTTTTGTTCTGATTTCGTGTTGTAATGAATTATATATTATATTAAACTTTATTTTTTACTCGGTACTATATATAACACATAATGGTTACCTGTAAAATAACTGCTGCAAGCAGAATTTGTCACCTTTTTAATTATATTATTTTTAATTTAAATTTAAATTAATATTTCAATACAGTACAAATTGCGTGTTCTACTACAAGTAAAGTTCATTGTCATTTTAATTATCTATCTGTGGAATAATGATTTCAAGCTGAAATTGTGTTAAATACGTACAGAAAACTGTTGGATAAAATCATGCATGTTTTGTTGTAATTCTTTAATTTACTGATTTACCTGTGCAAATAAATCTCGAGATACATTTTTATGTACCATAAAAGTGAAGATCCTATAAAAAAATCTAAAAATAGTGTTCACTTTTAATACTTTTACTCAAATATATAAAGAAATAACTGCTATTCAATTTACTTACTGATATCAAATGTTGTTTAAAGTATAAATAAATTTTAATTAGAATTCGAATTTTAATATATTTTCAGTAGTTTTTGATCAATTTTTGTCCTATTCCTAAAATAAAGAAGGATTAAATATTTCGTCCCACCGAATACAAATCAAACCCACAACCGCCACCTTTCAAACAACAACAACCAGATGCAGTTCCACTAGTAAATAACCTTTATGAAATGAAAAAAGAAAAAAAGTGACATTTATGACAGATAACTAGGTAGAAAATACATTATTTTCTATTTGTGGCCTGGACGACGGTTCCCCTTCTCACATCCTTTTTACATGTCCCAAATTAATTCACCCCCTATATGATGTCCTTCCCCACAAAGTTCCCCGTCCCCT
>DWMZ01003163.1:0-13094 GCA_018249855.1 Eueides tales michaeli | reverse complement strand
CTTTTAAATTTCAAAAATTTGCAACGGTTAATTCATAACACATCCGTTTATCCGTATTACATAATAAAAACAAAAGTGACATACTTAAATCAGCAAATTGTAAACGTCAAAATTTGCCGCGCGCGCGTCTCGTTTTTTTTTTTCAGCGACGCGTGCTAACAGGCTAAGCGTCGTGAGCGTACTGCCGCGCGTCCTTCGACTTTCACTACACGCGAATAAATAATACTTAGTGTGTGGCTAACTTTAGTTCAACTTAGGTGCGGTCTGAAATCTGAATGCCTGGAACTTTATTGTTGTAATTGTTTTATTTTAATATATTTTTTTTAATTGTTTTTATTATATTCTGTTACAATTAGGTACATTTTTAATATTATATTTTTTTATTAATTTGTTAATTTATAATGTTATTTTTACAATATCTTAAAAGGAAACATGCTACAAATCTTTATATAGAGTAATAATCTTTATATAGAGAATAAATTTATATTGGAAGCTAAAACTCTCAAGTTACCTATTGTCTTAGTTTAAAAAAAAAAAAGATTAACTACTTCCATAAATAATAATACACGATATATACATATTATGTATTTATATTAATATATTCAGTTTTTGAAATAATCTCATCAACAATTTTTTATTGTAATTCTCGTTGAATTTATAATATATTCATTAAGATGTTATTTCAAATGTTCATGTCCGTATTTGTACATGGGCGGATCCTGATCAAACTGTCAAATATAACACCAGACCAGTAATTAACATATCCCGATCAAGATTATTTATATAGCTATTAATAATCAATTAAAAATACTAAAAAATATAAATGAAAAAAAAAAAAAACCTTAAAATAAAAGAAACAGGAAAAAAATCTCTATATACTGAAAACTAATGAATAAAAACATGTCATGTTATTCTAGAAATAACTATTGTATTTCGATCAATGGAAATCTTCAAACACGTGTTTCCAGTAAATAACGAAGAAGAGGCTGCGGAAATGCTTACATAAAAGACCTTATACGATGTGAGAAATCATACAAACAAACAAACAAAAAGACCGCAATCGTGTGTACTGAATACAAAAGTCACATTATAATACGGGGCACGTCGCGTTATATAACTAAGTCAGCTGCATATTTCCTCTAGATTTGCATTTACTTTGTGTATAAAGTAGTTTAGTTATGTTATTACAGTAGCGTATTTGAGCGTTTTTTTTTGGCGTTAGCGCTTAAAAATCTGCTGAGACTTAATATTACTGGGAACTCACCGTATATTATTCTTGTATTGAAGCTGATCAATTGCCACTATTTCTATTGATAATAGTATTTATTTTATTGACAATACTTATTAACCAATAGATGTTTGACAGAGTTTAAATTTCAATATACTATGCATATGCATTATAAGCGCATATTTTTTACTCTACATGAAAGTAGTTTGTTTTAGTAATTTATAACATTCACTTTCTTTTGAAGCCTATCATGGCGCTGGGGCCCAAGTGTAATACTACGTAAGTGACAGATAGTGGGTTCGATTCCCATTCTAAGAAGTGAATTATTTTATATTTTCAAATGAAATCTTTAATATGTTCATTTTATCGCTCTAGTAACAAGGCAAAGCGCGGAGATCCACCTCTCAACATGCAACGCCTCTAATTCGGCGGAAGGGGCATGGACTTAACTCTAGGTTCCCAATTCTTTTGCCTATTCGAAGCTGAGAAAAAAAAACTCACGAAATTTAGAGATTGGAAATGATGTTCAACATATCGAAACTTTAAAAGCTTATTTCGTATTGAACAATGCATATTTGAAGATAAAAGGAGACACAAAAGTTGTGATTCACAAGCTCCAAAAAAATTTAGTAAGTACGAAGAGTGTGCGTGGGTATTTAAAAGTTAGAAAAAAAATCACTTTTTCTTCTTAAAAAAGAAACATTTCTTTATTAAGAATATTAAAATATTATTATTTCATATAAATTAACGTTATTTCCATGTTAGTGTGATAACATTGCAAGTATTAGTTACCTACGTTTATCTTACTTAGTATTATCCTTTAATGTATTGGCAGGTTGGTATTGAGTCACGTTTGGGTAAACAAGTAGCGAAACTTTATCAAAGGACACACAGACAGCCTGGCATGACATTATAATGAAAAGCTATATATAAATCTGGCAATTTGATATTATTTTTGTATTTATGTATGTATATCTGATTGAAGGCAAAGTCGTGGCGCAGGAGCACAAGCTTGACTGTATAATTGTATATATCGTAGGCTGCGAGACTCGAGAAAATTAAATAATATATCTTCACACTGTATTCCGCACACGGCAGGGTAGGTAGAGGGAACTTGGGAACCTAGTGTTAAGACACTCCGTTCCACTTCCGTTCCCCACTTTCCGCCGAATTTGAGATTTTGCACGTTGAGTGGCGGAACTCAACACCGAGTTTTGCCTTGTTACCAGAGCAAAGGAATGAAAACATTAAATATTTAAATTGAGAATATACAATATTTCCGTTCTTTGAGTGAGAATGGAACCCACAACCTGTCGGTTACAGGCTCACGCTTGTGCCGCTGCGCCACGACAATTCTCAGAAAATTATATAAATATTTCATATTTTCAATTCGTGGAGTTACTGTTTGCGATGCAAATGGAGTGGTATGGCGTTAAGTTCCGTCCTTCTACATGCAATGAAATGAACTCGACGGAATGTTGAACGGAATGGGCAACTGAGAACACTTTGCGCCGACTGTAAACCTGTCGTTTTTTTTTTGTATTCTCTACAATATTTTTCTTAATATTGCATAGACATCCCGTTTACAGTCACACGCTTGTGGCCTGCGCCGCTGCAGGCCTCATAATATTCTAAAAATGTTTATTTTACTTTTTTAGCTTCTAGCTATGAAACCTTGTGTTGAAATACACCCGTCCCTACTTTCCACCGATCTTAAGACACTGCACGTTGAGTGGCGCAACTTAACGCCGCGCCTTGCCTTGTTATCAGAACGACAAAAATATTAAATTATTCTTTTCCCCGACTAAGAATTGCACTCACGATCACTTACAGTGACACATTTCTACTACTGAGTCATGAAGGCCTCAAAATAATTGATATACATATATTTAATATATATTACGTTATTATTTAGATTTATAGTTCTATTTATATATAGAGTAGGTTTTATATGTTATTGTTTGTGATCAATTTTGTATATTTCACTAAGAGATTAATTTTTTACCTCAGAGCTTAGAGATTTTTAATAACAGATCACAGGTTCGATTCTCACTGAGAGCGAATGCCATCGTCATATTAATACTTATGCTGTAGTAAGAGGCAAAGACCGTTTAATTTGATTTCTATTCAGATAACTCAACTATGTTTTATTATCTCATTCTGGTAACGAGACAATACACAGCGTTGAGTTCCACCACTCAACGAGCAGTGTCTCGAAAAGCAAGCGAGGAAGTGGAGGTTAAAAAAGCGGAATGTCTTGACACTAGGTTCTCCTTGCTTACCCCCGTAACGTGCGAAGTACCGCGTGATGCTAAAAAAAAGTTGTCATCATACATTATTAATTCACTTTAATATGACACTTTAATATGAGGCACGTCGTGGCGCAGCGGCAAAAGCGTGTGACTGTAACCGACAGGTTCTGGGTTCGATGCCCAGTCGAAGAAATGAAATATTTAATATTTTCAATTCTTCGCTCTGGTAATAAGGCAAAGCGCGGTGTAGAGTTCCGTCACTCAACACGCAATGCCTCAAATTCGGCGGTAAGTGGGGAACGGAGTGTCTTAACACTAGGGTCCCGGGTTCCCTCTGCCTACCCTGCCTCGTGCGGGATACAGCGTGAAGCTAAACAAAAAAAAATTACTGCTAATAATTGCTAATAATTTAAGTTAATATAATTATTTAATAGTTATTTAATGATCGTTACATATATTTTAGTATACTTATACACATATGAAATGTATACGATATGTGCATTTATAGCAAAGGAGCATACGATCGTATTATGATATTTTAAGTTCAAGGTAAACCGTCGTTGATCTCCAAAAAAGTGAAATGTCACATATAATAAAAAAAACATCATGTGAGAGGGTTTTACCTCCACCTTACGTATTATACGGTTTTTAATGAAAATGCAATGTATTTTGGATGGAACTGTAGTTATTTCAATTGTTGTACCTTTTTATATGAAAATTAAGTTAATTTTTTTTGCAGCTTTACGCTGCATCCCGCACATGGCAGGATAGGCAGAGGGAACTTGGGAACGTAGTGCTAAGACACTCCGTTTTGTTAGCCATTTTCCGTCAAATTTGAGGCATAGCGTGTTGAGTGGCGAAATTCAACACCGCAAACGTTGTTACTGGAGTGAAGAAATAAAATAATTAAATATTTAATTTTAAAATATTATACATTACCCTTTGTCAAGTGGGAATCGAACCCTCAACCTGTCGTTTACAGTCACAACTTGACTTCAATCTTATACCTGTAGATTTTTTAGCTTCACGCTGTATCCCGCACATGGCAGGGTAGGCAGAGGAAACTTCGGAACCTAGTGTTAAGACACTCCGCTTCGTTCACCACTTTCCGCTGAATGTGAGACATTTTGTGTTGAGTGGCGGAACTCAACGCCGCGTTTTGCCTTGTTACCGAAGCGAAGAAATGAAAACATTAAATATTTCAAATTGAAAATATTAAATATTTAATTTCCTCGAGTGGGGATCGAACCCACAACCTGGCGCTTACAGTCACACGCTTGTGCCGCTGCGCCACGACAGAATGTAGTTTTATTAGATGAAATTGAAATGGAATCAGACACGAACTATTTAATCGCCTTTTTATTGTCTACAATATTTTTTTTAATTTATCATAGATAAATAAAGAGTTCCTCAACGTCAATGCGACACTTTCAACTAAAAATAAAAAAGTATTACATACAATTCTAAAAGACTGTTTTGTTATTTATATATTTATATCATTTTTCATTTATCCAAACCACGCAAAAATTAATATAGAAAATATATATCGGCGCGACGCCGTTTATCAATCACATTAGTTCCTGTAAATTACACATAACAAATAATTAATTTAAATGTATCTCTAAATTGAAGAACGTCAGGTGTTTTAATTGTTAAATTATTAATATAAGCCAATTATTGTGAACATAATAGGAATTATATGTAAGTTGAATTATTAAGATGTTATAAAGATATGCCACTGATTTAAATGTAGTGGTTGATAACAATCCATTTCCTATAAAGTTAATTTAATCAATTTCAATTCAATTTTAATGATAAAAATACTATAGGTAAATATCATTATAATTCAATATAAGTTTTAAAATATTTTTATAATAATATTGTCATGGGTCATTTAGTTTTTTAACTAAAATAGGTGAGGTGTTTGAAACAATGTAATTGTAAATAATAACTAATTTTCAGTGAAGAATCGATTTAAATGTAATTTAATTAAGAATGATGTAAACATAATTTAGCTATAATTTAATTACGTTTTTAAATGTTGTTTTAATATCGTTATAATAGAAATTATAATAAGAAGTAATTAATTGACAAGTTGCATTTGTTTTCCACTTGACAAGTGGCGCCATGTAAAACAAAATATGGCGCCAAATCACTTTTGCTCCAGCACCTGGTGAGTGTAGACGATCCTTATTAAAAGTTAAGCTATTTTCATTATTATTTTTAATTATAAGAAACAATATTAAGTTTAAATTTTGTTCCAATAATTAAAATAAATCTTTGTTTATTTAGACCCAATTTATTTATTAAGAATGAGTGAAGATAGTATTACAGTACGTGACGTCAGCGACGCTGGCGTCACCATTTTTAATAATCAATCTGCAGGTCCTTCTTTGTCATATATAATTACACAAAATGATGACAATGGATAACTTATTTCTAACAGAAACATGAGCATACTCGCTTATATAGAACCATCTGGCCCCTTGTCTTCCTACGCATATAACCAAGAGACGCCTTATTATATCAGCTAAATAAAATATACAAAAAAACAAAAAACACAAATATAAATAAATAATTCGAAATAAAATATTACATTAAATTAATAAAAACAAAATGCCAAACGCTTTTTATATCAATTGCATATAGATTACTTAATAGTAACAAAAATTTTCCTTACAAACACTTGTCATGAATTATTTATAGCATCATTCTAAACACGAGCAAAAAACCTGGGACATATATTCTTAGAAAAATGACATTCCACTTATAATTTCAAAGTTATTGTTAAACCACAATATACTAAGTAATGTTAAAAAAAACTATAACTTTACATAAATACATTATATTAAATAGGTATTAAGTGGACAGGTATGTAACATATGTTTTTATATTATATTAAAATCTACAAGCTTCTCATATTCCTATAATAATACTAAAAGATTCATATAACAATTAATCAGATTAAAATCAAACGTAGTGATGTAAAAAAGACTATTCAATCTCAACTAAAATTCAAAGCGAATATGCCTATAAACTGAAATGAAAATGAAGAAAAACAAAGAAACAAAATACCACTATTAAAAATCGATGAAAATTGAATCGATTAATTTTATAAGAAAATAATTATCGATTTTCTTTAAAATAAAAAAAGGCGTATTGTTGTATTAAAAAAAAGGTTGTTGAGTACTGCTTTGTTACAGGCAGAGGCAACTTGGGAACCTAATGTCAAGACATTTTCGTTCTCTATTATTTTATTTTGAATTCAAGACATTGCATGTTGAGTGGCGGAAATTAACGTCACGCTTTGATAACAGAGCAAAGAAATTCCAAGAATCCCAAGAATTTGCTGAAATGGAGATCGAACCTGAAACTTGTCATGTTCACAATCATTCTCAAAAAGAAATATTTTTTTTAACTTCACGCTGTATCCCGCACAAAGCAGGGTAGGCAGAGGGAATCCGGGAACCTAGTGTTAAGACACTCCGTTCCACTTCGGTTCCCCACTCTCCCCCTAATTTGAGGCATTGTGTGTTGCGTGGCGGAACTCAACGCCGCGTTTTGAAATAAAAATATAATTAATCTAATTACATAAACCGTGCTATTTCCTTGAGGATAACGATAATTTACACAAAATTTTAAATTATAACTAGAAATAGATACATACAGTAGTATAGATTTTTCGACTTTCTATTGAATATTTGCATTAGTCGGAGGAATTTAAATTTACTGGTTACTTAACCTAATAAAATAACTATGATTATATATATTATTTTAATTTTAAGTCCCTTGTGCAGGATTAAAATTACAAAAGTTAAATTCTAGATAAAAGTGTAAGAAAACAATACTAATCAAATATTTTAGTCAAAAAGTCGTATTGTTGTATTAAATAATATCGATATTAAGATTCATGTACTGTTAGCATATAAATGACACAAATTAATTAAATATAATATTTTTTTTGTGTGCAAATGTTCATTTTGACTTCATTTCTATATACTACAGACTACTTACTTTACAGTTAGATATATTTCAGATCTATATAAAAAATCAATCAAATTTATACACCTAGATTTCTAAGTTTACAGGTGAAAATGTAAATGTCAAAGATCATTCTGTTAAGAAACCACACGCACTTAATTTAATAAAAGAGACTATGTTCTATTATCTTACTTTCTTTAACTTAAGCCGACTGACATTTAGATATAAATCAATAAATTAATCGTATTAATATAGTAAGTGTACGAGTCTGCACCACTCAATTGTGGAATGATCAACCTGAGGTAAAGTTTCCAGGTCTTCATACAATTAGAGTACCTTCAAACAGCGCGTCTATCTCTACCTTAAAGGCGGGCAGCGCACAGGTAACTCCTCTGGTGTTACACGGTGCCATGGCCATAGGTGATCACTTGCTATCAGGTGAGCCGTAAGCTTATATGAAATAAATTCTTAAATACTTATTTTTTATATAATATGATTTAATGAGGTCGGTCGTGGCACAGGGTCACAAGTGTGTGTAACACGACAGGTGGTAGGTTCGATCCCCACTCGAGGAAGTAAAATATTTAATATTTTCCCAATTAAATATTCAATAATTTAATTCTTTCGCTCTGGTATCAAGACAAAGCACGGCGTAAAGTGACTCAAATTCAGCGGAAAGTGGGAAACGGAAAGGAGTGTCTTAACACTGTTTCCAATTTCCTTCTGCCTCCCTACCATGTGCTGAAGCTGAGAAGTAAGAGGACTTTAATCTATATATAAAAGCAATATTACAGTTATCACAACTTTTGCCTGACGGTGTCTTAAGAGGAAAGGAGTAAACAGATGTTTTTAATATGCTGTTTGCTAATATAAAATGTTTAAAAAAATAAAATAAATTAATTAAAATATATCTTTTCTTTAGTAAAATATTAGTGTACAGATTCACCTGGTCTTAATTTAACTATTTCCGGCCTATTTGGATCACCATTACCTCGAACTACATAAACTGTTTGCAAATTATCGTTAATATTATAATTATTGTGATTATTATTTTGGAAACCATTTGTATAATATCGATTATTATACGCTATATAATTATTAGGTTTAACATAATCACTATAATGTCGCTGATAATTCTGAGATTCTGGAAAGGAAAACCTATTATTACCAGAATAATTATTGATTATTTCTGGAAATTTAAGAGCTTTACCTTTTTTGTTAGAATTTTCATATAAATTTTCATTATATTTATTAGTATTATCATATATTGTATTATAATTGTTATAGACATCGTTATTATCATTTGGAAATGTCCAATTTGGATTTTCATCTTGATAATCATCAATGTACTTCGATAATGGTTTATTTTGTATACGTTTCTGAATTTTATTTGCGCTATAACCGTAACCGTAGCCATGACCGTAGTTTTGTTTATAGATTGCGTGAGGATTTGGTTGTTGAAAACCGTATTGTTGGTTGCCAGGGTTTGGATTATATAGACCATAATTTTGCTGGACATAATTCTGTTCTTGATTGAAGTTGTTCTGAGAGAGATGATTGTATAGTTGTTCGACGTTCTGTTGACCTTGTTGAGGGGCGTTGAAAAATCTGTAAATTTTAAAATATTTTTTTTGATCTAGAAATGTATGCAAATATATATATTTTTTATTACATCACTGTACCGTAGATCATCAAGATTTTATAACTTTTTATATTTCATCAAAAATGAATAATTCATTCATATTTAGATAAACCAAAATGTCTGGTGTACTAGTATAGATTTAAATCTTCAATGTATTATCACTAATAATCAAAAATTTGTCCTTGCATTTGCTTCCTTACTTACTTTCAAATTTCAGCAAAAACTATTATTTTATATGTTTGAACATTTTAACTATTTTTTAAAGTGTTATTCCACACTTAGGAAAGAAAAAGTACTACATTTAAAAACGTATAAAAATTTGAACGAAGCATGGCTTGAACCCGCGCCTCTTGGAAACCGTCCAAGCGCTCTCACTTTAAATTTTATATGTTTGAACATTTTGCTTTTGGTTTATAAATTAATGCATTAAATTTATCTATCTATCTTTATAAATATTCTAATTCTTACCTAAAAAATCCACCATTATGATTGTTCAAATAATACACAAGTTGTTCAGTATCAGTCGGACACAGCGGGTACGCGTACCGACATGACGCGGTGTTGCCTTTCGATGACATGCCTAAGAACACTGCTCGCCCAAACACAAATAGGGGATTTGTGCTAATGCCGTTGTACGCTGAAAGTAGTCTGGAAATAAAATATGATATTATAGTAAAAATATTGAATAAATATCATTCTCTCTTGCCAAATGATAATTCTAATTATCTTTGGGTAGCGGAATTTTGTAAAAATCTCCCTACAGAGATGCTAGCAACATAAATAAGTTGGAACAAGCGTATAAAAATTTCGACGGAGCTTGGTGAGGACGGATGGCTTAGTGGTCAGAGCGTTTGAACGGTTTTCAAGAGGCGCAGGTTCAAATCCTTTCAAATCCTTCGTCCAAATTTTTATACGTTTTTAAATTTAGTATTTTTCTTTCCTAAGTGTGGAATAACACTTTAAAAATAGTAAAAATATGATATTACTTATTTATTTTATTTTGTTTCGTTTCGAACTCTCATACAAAAATTTCCAATCCTCCCACTTTTCGACTACAAGATTTGATAATTAATATTAAAATATTAAATGTTCATATTTACGTTATACAATCACTGTAATTTGTATAATATACAGGTAATTAGGTGTATAATCATATGTGAAGTGTTTCCTTATTAAGCCGTTTGTAATTTACAAATACCAAAACTATTTACTATTTATATATTATTTCGATGTCTTTGAGGTCGTGGCGCAGTGGAACAAACGTGTGAAAAAATCAAAATTTTTAATATTTTCATTTCTTATCTCTGGAATCAAGACAAGGCGTGGCGATGAAATCCGGCACTCGACAAGCCTCAACAGTGGAAAATTGGAAACGGAAAGGAGGAAAAATATATATTATAGGAATCGAATTTATAACTGTCGTGTTACAGTAAAATATAATTTTACTGTAACACTACAGTTTTAAAATCGATTCCTACTCGCGAGAGCCAAATATTTCATATATTCATTAACCTCGCTCTAGTAACGAAAATTCGCGGCGATGAGTTCCGCCACTCAATACACAATGCCGCAGTAATTCGATGGAAAGTTTTAATGGGAACGGAATGTCTTTACACTAGGTTCCCAAATCACCTCCATTCCCAGGATACAAAGCAAAGCTGAGAACAAAATTCCATAAGATCTACTAACGTAAGCAAAGGCTGTAGTCCTGCCACTGCTTGTAACAAACCGGAAGTGCCCAAACTTCCTCCACCGGCAGCTTCACACAGAAGCCGCGCGACACATTGCCGGTCGTCGTACAAAGCTATTGATGTTAGCGCTTTCGTCACTCTGTATAATGCTGAGGATGCTAGAGACGGTTCTGGAGGATCTGTAATTTAATTTCGTTCATATATTGCGATCTCCATTTTAAAAGTTATTTTGATAATGGGAAGTGGAATTAAGTGTCTTGATTTTAGGTTCCCAAGTTCCCGCTGCCTATTCTGTGATGTGAGGGATACAGCGTGAAGCTGATTATATGTTGAGAGAACCTAATCCTTCGTTTTAGGTAAAAAAAATTAAAATATTAATTAAAGTTTCACGCTATATATTGTACATATAAGATAAGCAGATCAAACCAAACTAACAAAAGAGTATTCTCCATTTTCATTAAGATGCCTCCGGTTTCCAGGCTCCTCAGGCACTATAAGTTGAGAGAATAGAGAATAGAGTTGGAACTCAACGCTGCCTCACTGTCAGAGGCAATGAACATATTAAATACATATATATGATGAAAATATTAAATATAAATAAAATATTAAATGTAAAAGGAATAGAATCCACAATCGTCGCGTTTACAGTCAGCAGTTTGTGACTCTGGGCCTTGACGACCTGGTAATAAAATAATTTAAATGTGAATATATTTCCAATTAAGCTAGTGCCAATCTTGTTTTCTCCTTCTTTTAATTTTCTCTTCGAATTTTCAATGTTTTCTTTTATTCGTTCTGATTATTTGGGAGGTTTGTCATAAAATATTTGGGAATAAAAAATATAATAAATAACCTCTTTGTTTACTTGACGAAAATATATAAACAATATTCTCATCATTTATGTTTATATAATCTGTTTTTATACCTGTTACGTACTTTTTTTTCAATTTGAGGCTTTTTATCCAAAAGCTTTATGATTGCGGTGGTGCTTAAACAATGTAAAAATTAATAGATTTTTAGGCAAGTAAATAACTTATTGTGAAAAGCAATATGTCGGTACTAAACACTGGGGAACCTAAGTTCCCTCTGCCCCTGCCGCCTGCGGGATCCAGCTTGAAATTTACAGAAAAATAACGTAACATACTGTAATATTGTCCAAAATATGGATTTATATGTCCTGGGCCATAATTGGGAAGAGGTCCAATTCCTAGATGCTGTGGAAGATATGGGTGCTGCCTTGGTTTCCTTTTCTTGAGCCTTTTCTTTTTCACATCCTCAAATTTCACTTCAGAATTTTGATAAATGTTATCATTTCTTAACTTGACAGGATTATCATAATAATTTTCATCGCCAGCAAGACCGTTTTCATCTTCATTAAATCTAATTGATTGTGACGTATCTTCAAATTGAGTAATTGCATTGTTAGCTCTTCCCAGTAGTGTAGTATTAAAAATTTTGCTGAAACCAGAAAATATTTTTTTGTTTTATTATCAATACCTTAAAAAATTCTAAATTTATTTAATTAATTGTATTATTAAATTACAATAATTTGCACATGACATCTAAGATAAGAGACCTATGAATTTGTTTTATATACTAATTTTAATTCACAGATATGTGTTCGTGTATTTTAAGTATAAAACAAATTCTGACAGTAAAGGTGATGGTTTTAGATTCAATCCTACTGGCGAATAATTAATACTAAGTATATCTAAACTGTTACACTATTTACCAAAGCTTATGTCTTAAATTTAGGCAGAAATTTGAGAACACTGTCTTAACTTCACGCTATATCCCGCACAAGGCAGGGTAGGCAGAAGGAACCCGGGAACCTAGTGTTAAGACACTCCGTTCCACTTCTTTCCCCACTTTCCGCCGAATTTGAGTCATTACGTGTTGAGTTGTGGAACTCAACGCCGCGCTTTGCCTTATTACCAGAGCGAAGAGATCAAATATTTAAATTGGAAATATTAAATATTCCATTTCCTCGAGTGGGGATCGAACCCAGAACCTGTCGGTTACGGCCACACGCTTGAGCCGCTGCGCCACGACAGGCATCAATTTGACTGTTAATTAAACATTTGAAAACATGATTATTATCTCAAAAGTGATCATGTTACAAGAAAGTAAAGAAAGTAAATAAGAATTCGAGGGGGTATCGCTAGTATATAATATTTTCATTTTCTGTCTGTAAGCTAACCGCCAGGCAAAGCGCGGCGTAGAATTTTCTCATTTTCTCAGTCAAAGCCTTCAGAATACGGCAAAAAGTCGGTAACGGAAATCTTAACAGCCCCCCCCCCCCC